>DWAO01002388.1:0-16117 GCA_018230605.1 Heliconius congener | reverse complement strand
ATATATAATATTTTGCAGTGACGCGGATGATCTCGGAGATTATATTTTGCTTTAGCTTCACGTTATATCGCTTACTTAGCTTGGTAGGAACAATCGTGGTGCAATTGCAAAAGCCTCGAACTGTAAACGCGACAGGTTGCGGGTTCAACTCCCATCCGAGGAAATGGAATATTTAATATTTTCGTTTCAACGCTTGGCAACAAGGGAAAGTGCGGCTATGATTTAGCCATTCAACACGCAATACTTACATTATTCGGCGAAAAGTGGGGAACAGAATTGTCTTAACTAGGTTCTCAGGTTCCTTTTGCCTACCCTGCTACGAGCTGGATACGGCGTTAAGCTAAAAAATTAGGGTCCTTGAAACCCTCCAATCCAAGTCATACTTAGACCTATAAGTTTTCTCGATATGACCACCACGAAGTCATTGGAAAAGTCTACAAATCTAATAACTCTAGTACATGATTTTCCATTACCGTCCATTATCATGATATTTAAAAGTTTATATAAAACGTCCTCTAAAGCGGAATATTGCATCTGAGCACAACGTAGCGTTACCTTAACGTTTCTTTACGAGAGTACCGGGATAACCGGATACCGACGGCATTTTTATGAGTTTCAGTAATTGCTTTCACAGAATGTACTACAAGTGAAACTTCGAAAATAAAATGGAAATCGTCGCGAAAGAACACATGCATTTCACATATAGTGACCGTTTTTGTTTAACCAATAAGTATATATGTAAGTGTTATGGGATTTTTTTTATTGAAGCCTGATGGTTTCTTAATTTATTTACGCTTTATTCCGCAAATAGGGGCGTCGATAGAAAGAACCTAGTGTCAAGACTCTTATTTCTACTCTTTTCACAAGAATTCGAGACATATCCTGTAGAGAGGCGGAAACCAATGCTACACTATCTTTACCAGAGCAGAGAAAAGAAAATGATTCGTTCCGCCCTAGTGGAAATCGAACCCACAACATCTGTTTTCATTAGAAACCACTTGGTCCTGGATGAGAACCTTGTAAAACTATTAAAGTTATATGGAACATGCTATTGTAGGCTAATTGCGTAATCTAAATGTTAAACTTATTGGTTAATTGATTTAAAAATAATAATAAATAAATCAGCTTCACGCTGTATCCCGCACACAGCAGGGTAGGCAAAGGGAACCTAGTGTTAAGACAATCAGTTTCTCACTTTCTGCCGAATCCTGGAGGCATTGTGTGTTGAGTGGCAGAACTCAACGACGCACTTTTTCTCGACACCAGAACCACAAGTGGGGATCGAACCCACAACCATTCGGTTTTACAGTCACACTTTGTGCCCCTGCGCCACTACTGACCTCATTTGATTGATTTAACTTTATTTATAAAATCAAATGATTATAAAATTGAGCCCTCGTGGCGCAGTGGCACAAGTGTGTGACTGTAAGCGTGACGGTTGTAGATTCGATTCCTACTCGGAGCAATGAATTGTTATTTATTAATAATTTCATTTCTTCGCTCTGATATCAAGGCAAAAGCCTGGCTTTGAGTTCTGCCACTCAAAACACAATGCCTCAAATATTCGGTGGAAAGTGGGAAGTGGAGTGAGTAGGTTCCCTCTGCCTACCCTGCAATATGAGGAATACAGCGTAACCTAAAAAAGATGTTTTAAGCTATAGAAGATCAGTTAGATATGTACTATAAAATAAAAGTAATATATTTTAATCTCAATAATATTACCACAAGCTGTCTACAATATGTACAACACAACTTCAATACTCAGCACACCTAGAAAACTTTACGTTCAAAACAATTTTAATGTTCAAAACGCAAAATCAACTGGAAATTTGACCCATTTCAAATTTTAAAGCAAAAGTTACGAACAGAGCGCCGGATGTTACATGTTTATAAAAGCTTCTGTAAGATACTTTTAGCTACTTTATAGTATTATTTCCTTTTTTTATGTTTTAGTATGATGTATTTAAGTAGAATAATCTACTGACAAACTGACAATCAACAATTTATATAAATAATTAATGTTGTATTTTGGAGTTTTTGAAAGGAAAGTAGTCTTATAAATAGGAGTTTTAATTTAAATCTGTAAAAAAATATAATTAGGTTAAGCGTAGCGTTGAGTTTCGCTATTCAATATACGAAAATAAAGAGCGGAGTAAAATAAATTTATAATTACAAATTTTGTACATTCTCTTAAAAACGTCAAATTACAATTATTAATTTAATATTACATAGTTTATTAGTATTTACAAATATTTTCCATCAATACATATTTTTAGCTTCTAACAGTAAACATCATATAGCAGAATAAGCATACCTTGGTACCAAATAGTAAGACACTCCGTTCCCATTAAGAGACTTCTTTTCCCCACTTTCCGACAGTTTACGAATTCTAGAGAATTCAGAGAGACATTCTTTGAGTTGCGGAACTCAAAGTCGTGTTTAATTTTATTATATTTTTTTAACGTTCATAAGAAAATGAATAATACAAATATGTATATATATCAAATGTCTTAAATTTACTCCGTACCGCTTCGGTATTAAATAAAAGAAGTGACCAGTAAAGCAGATTTATTGAGAGAACATTTATCTAACTTACGTCTGTCTTCATACTAAATGTGTTTCTCTTCTCAATGGTAGAAAGTAAAATGAAATTTTCTATAATATTTTTGTTTATATGAGTGTGGTTGCACAGTACAGTGATTTATATTATGATTTACGTTAGTTGTGGGTTCGATAAAAATATACTTTGTGTCAGGTTTTTAAATTGGTTAAGTAAATATTCATCAATATTACTTCTTCATTTTCTAATTAGAACCATAACGTCTCATTATTCTAGGAAATTCTTGAATTAAAATAATAAAAAGTATAACAATGAGTTAAAATCTTCACACTGTATCTCTCAAAGAAGAAGAAACCAGGGGGAACCAAATATAACGGCGCTCGGTCCACTCATCCATGCATCGAGGTTCAAACCCATAAAGGTTGCGTTTACAGTCAGATGCTGTCCCACTGCGCCTACGCTCGACAACCTTGATTACTATTAAAAAGATTATTTCACATAAGTGATTGGCATATTTACTTAAACTGTCTTAGTGGAGAGGCACAACCGCGAGACCTTAAAGGCAACGCTTGTGGGTTCGATTTCCTAGGCAAAGCGCGGTGATGTGTTCCATGATTCAACAATTCGGCAGGAAGTGAGGAAAGGAGGATTCATAATGAGCAACAGAGTGTATTTCGACTAGGTGCCCAGATAGCCTCTGCCAACCCCTTTTGCGAAGCAATAATTATACTACACAAAGAACAAAAAATTTTATTTTGCAATTATTCGCACAATTCTACCTTTTCGGCTATCGAGACGCACTCTTTCCGTATACAGTATGTAAATTACAACGAATGTTTCACGGTATTAACTGATTTGTTCAGGATTTATTTACACCGCATTTTTGGCACAAAACGGGTTTTTAAGTTCCATTCATATGTATACAGGAGCCTCTGAATTATAACTTAATTTACCATTTTTGTATTGTTCGTGGAATTGTTGATGTGAAGATTGTAATGAAAGTTATATTTTGTGACAGACTTGAGATGGATAGGGAGATAGTGACTTATTATTCTGTTTTACTGGTGTTGAGGCCAGTGGTACAGTGACTCAAGCGTGTGCCTTAAGGCTGACTGGTCGTGTGTTTGTTTACCATTCGAGTAAATTAATTATTTGAATTTATTCACTCTAATGTCAAGGCGCGGCGCTAAATTCCGCGACTCAACACGCAATGCATTCAGAATTCAATGAAAAGTGGAGAGCGGAGTGTCTTAATATTAAGTTCCCTCTTTCTACCATGCTACATGTGGGCTGCAGCGTGAAACATACAAAAACCATGTAGGATACAGGTTAAAACTAATAAATTAATTTTTAACAAAAAGAAAACCGACCTCAAACAACGAAATAAAAAGTAAATAATAATTTTACGTAACGTAAAACCTTACTTTGAATTTGTTAAACAAAAAAATTTAAAAAAGATTTTATGATTTTAAACTCGATGCCAAGTAAAGCAGGCTTAGTAATTTGATATTATAGTAAGGTTGTTGTAGCATTAGCTTGACACCCAATTGTAGGGCTCTTTCATGTGCAAATTTCAGTGCCTTTCCAATGAGGTAGTTTTTTTTTTTATTAAATACTATTTATAACGTAAATCTGTGTATTATACAAATTGTATGGAAGTTATGTGTCGTCACAATCAATATATATATTTTTAATTAAATATAATTTTAACCTTCAAATAGCATTGTGTGCAGAAAGATCCCTCAGTCAAGACTCTCCGTTCCCCGCTAGTTCATTCATAGTGATCTACAAGAGTGAAGTAAAAAGGAAAACTATTGAAAAACGGATGAAACTCTTAGTTATTTTTACAGTGTACTTTGTATTAATCTGTTCTCATTAATACATTTCCGCTCTCTACTCTCCGCTCAATTCTGGGGCTTTGTATGTTGACTGAAAGAACTCAACGCTTACAAGACCGAGAATTTTTTTAAATTATTATATAATTTCTACGAATTGAAATCCAACCCACAGCTTGTTGCGTTTACAGTTACACTCGTGTCCCTGCATGCCTCATGTATAGCTAGTACCTATTCAATAAAAAAAATCTGTTGTTAATCTGATTACATCAAAGTGGAGTGTTGAATGGATTACAACAGCATAAACCTACATCTGCTACTCAACATAGCTTACCTAGTAATTGAAATTGCATATACACAAACGTAACGTAAACGTAAAATAATGTGGTTTGTAGACTTACCCAAATACAGTTACTAGGTGCAAGCTTAGGACCTAAGCCTTAGGCACTTCAAGAGCACTTTATCATCATTTATAGACGTGGACCAGAACAATGCCTGTCGGTCTTAGACTCAACACAACTCAACAAAACCTATCAATTATTAAATGGATTTCTGTTTCTATTCACCTTATATACTGAGGGTTAGCTTATTGGAAATATTTACTATTATTTTAAATGTTTAGATGGCCAATTATAATATAGATCGTGTAGAAAATAATTAAATTATCATTTTTGTAAAGGTTTTTTAAACATTTTTAACGTGTTATTCCACTTCACACTTAGAAAAGAAAAATATAAAAAGAAAACATATTAAAATTTGAACGTAGCGGAATTTGAACCCGCGCCTCTTTGGAAACCGTCCAAGCGCTCTGGCCAACTAAGCCACACGTTTTCATCGAGCTTGGTCAAAATTATATACGCTCGTTACAACTTATTTATGTTGTTAGTATCTCTGTAGGGAGATTTTTACAAATGTCCGCTATCCAAAGATATTACATACTATAAGATATACTTAGATTTATCGTTTGACAAGAGAACACAATTTTTTAATATATTATAATTTTTTAATATAACTTAATTCAAAATTTGATTTGATTTAATTTTTGATTTTTATGAGGAATAAAGAAAAAAATACTTACCAAGTGAACGTATAAAAATTTGAAGTGACTTTCTTATTTTATTACAGCTAAAAATAGGCAGAGAGAACCTTGTTTTAAGGTACTCCGTTCCCCATTTTCCGCGGAATTCTGAAGGCATTACGAGTTAATTGGTGGAACCCAAGGCCGCGCTTTGTCTCGACACTAGAGCGAAGAAATGGAAACATAAATTCTAATAATTATTTCATTTCCTCGAACGGGGTTCGAACTCACAAACAGTCGCGTTTACTGTCACACTCACTTGTGCCCCTGTGCCACTACTGGCCTATAATTCATTCTTATTTTTAATCAATAGAATAAGATAAGTACGTACATACATCACGACAGGCAAAATAAATTATGAATATTCCTGTTGCCCCGAATAGAAATATAACCCACTACCTTCGTAATGAAACAAACGACCAAACTCCGACATCAAAGTTACCAATTTTTGTTTTTTTTTTATCGTCTTTAACTTCACACTGTACTCGCACATAGCCCGGTAAGCTGAGGGAACCTTGTGTTTAGACAATCTGTTCCCTACTTTCTCCAATTTTACCGAGGCCAATTTTTATCATATAAAACCAAAAAATATTCTGTATTTTTATACAATATGTAGTACAAAATGAATATGCTTTAAATTAAATTTTCAAATTACACTCTATATTGACATGCAAGGGAAATTTCAGAGTCAGCAGATGTTTCACTTCCCACACGCTGGTCAATTAAAGTTTGTTAACATTTATACTACCATGTATAAGTTTAAGCGGACTCGCTTTTTGAATTTAAATTTTGTTGTGGCAAGAACTCTGTTATTGATACTGGAGGGGTCGTGTGGTTTGTGAATGATTTATGTAAAGATTGTTGTTTCAAATAGTATGTAGGGTGAACATTTTGATTTATATTATTTGGTATACAGGCAAGTCGTAGTCGTAGTTATGGATTCGATTTTCGCTCGAGCATATGAAATATTTAATATATTCATTTTCTCCCTTTGGTAACGAGGCAGTGTTGCGTTGAGTTCCACCACTTAAAAGGGAATGTCTTTAATGGAAATAGAGTGTCTTAACACTCGGTTCCCAGATGCCCTCTGCCTGCCTTGCTATGTATGGGATACAGCATGAATTTAAAAAAAAAGAAAATTGATTGAATTTAACGCCTGCTGTATGCTGAACGATTGAGTTCATAGTCATCTTAATCTTACTTCATATAGAAATATTACTACGAGAGAAGAATCCTCTGGATTTTTCTCTCTCTAGTGACGCCATTTAAAAATGGTTGTTTCTAAGAATTATTTTCACTATTTTTCTTGTGAAAGAGAATGAGAAGACTGAACCTAGTGTTAAGACCCACTGTTCCTCTCTTGTTTCAGTCGTGCAGTGGGACTGGATTTGACTGTAAAAAAAAACGGTTGGAGTTAATTTTCACTTTATAGAATTATCTCGTTCTGATATGTCGAAACGAGGCTTTGGGTTCCTTCACTAAACAGAACGTCTCAAAAAATGGGCGAAAAGTGGGTAAAGGTGGTTTTGTTAATTTTTTAGCTAGTTTCGTTGCTTGGTAATAATTTATATTACACCTTATTACAATTTATGGAGCTAAACCGTTAAATAAATCGAAAAACACTCACCACATTTTACATTCTATAAAAAAGAACCTTTCTTTCAAAATATTATTTCCATTAATTATATCTTCAGATTTCAGAGTGCAAAGTGAAGAGACGTCACCTTATCTCCGGACGTGTGCCAAGCAGTAGGTACGCTTGACCGGCCCTGTTTGTGACAAACCAGTGAATAGCTGATATTCTAGGAGAAAAGGCAAATATAATAGCGTTTTAATTGTATCAGGTGTTGAATAAATTATCTTTTATTTTTTTTAAATATTTAATTAATTATTTTTCTATTTTGTGGCTAGATTCGTGGTGCACTGGTTGTCGTATTTTTGACTGTGAACGAGCCGTGGGTTTGATAGTCTCTATGGAGAATTATTGATTTATATTTCCCTGTTATAGTAAAACAAAATGCGGTGTTGAGTTATGCCACTCTACACAGTGTCTTGACTTTAGGCTATCTTTATCCAACCTGCGAAATAGACTTAGAACCTGAAAATATAACCTATTGTTGGGATATATTGATATGTACGAGTATGTATATTAAGAATCTGAATAGTAAATAATATATATAAAGTAAATATATACATTTGAACCAGACTACTGAAATAAAAAAAAAACTACATCACATTCTGAAAAAAAAATATATTATCATCTGTGTTACTTTTACAAATTTTCGGTCTATTAAATACATGGCTTATACGCATTGTATTTAAATGTATTCATGGCGTAGGGGCACAAGCGTGCGCGTTGTAAGTGTAACAGGCTATGGGTTCGATTCCTTTGAGGAAATGAAGTATTTCGTATTTCATTTTCTTGCTCTGGTAACGGGGCAAGGAGCGCGGTAAATTCCCCAACTCAACTTGCAATGCCTCAATAATTCGGCGGAAAAGTATTTTAGAAATAGAGTTATTTTAAAGACCAATGGAGTGTCTTAACACTAGGTTCCCAAGTTCCTGTTAGTCCAACTACTTTTTGTACCTTCTACTATGTTGTTGTTTTATTAAAACCCATTAATTTAGCTTATACATTACAAATTTTATAAAAAAAATACAACTAAAACCTTAAAACAATGACTTGTCAAACTAAAACACCACCCAAGAAGTTTGGCGTACAAAAAATGTTAAATTCAAAAGGAATAAATTTGAAATTCCCGAGAGATATCGTGAAGTCAGACGGGAAACCAAAGTTGGGTCCGTATTACGCGTGTTATGTAAATCAGGTGAGTTGGGGTTTGAGGCGAACTTGTTGAAAGCATCCAGCTAAGTTCTTTAAAAATTCAGTACGCTACGAAGTGATAGCCTATCATTGTGGAGAGGGAAATTTTTGGATGTGGTGATGTATGAAGAATGGACGTTGTTTAGTTGTTGAGAAAATTACATAAATATTGATAAGAAATTAGATAAATTTTGAGTGTAGAACATTTTTTTCTCTTTATTAATAATCAAACTCTACATTTGTATGTAGAGCTTATCTTATCGCGGTGGTACAGCGTATGGTAAACGCGATGATTCTGGGTTTGATTTTCACTCGAGAGAATAATTAATTTTTTACCTTCTCGCTCTGGCAACTAAGACGAAACGTGATGTTGGGGGATTCGATAAAGTGAAAAGCTAATAAACTTCTTTGAAACTGATCTATAAAATTTTACTTTCACGTTGCCTACAACAAATTAAACATATGAATGTAACATTTTTTATAATTATCTACATTATATCACTATTAAATCAATAAAAAATATATTAAAACCATATACTTACAAAATTGTCTTCTCCAATATTCTCCATCCAAGTACATCACATTACAATTTATCGCGAGAAAACTTTTCACTCACCAAGCGTTTGACGCGTATCAGATAAATGAAAGACTTCACGTGCCGTGCAGAGTTATATCGTAACTTCTGAAGAGGCAGAAATAGAATACAGTGTTTCACTTTCAACTTATTTTCTATAATTATTCTCAATTTTGTAAATTTTTTATATTTAAGTGAGGCCAATCGTGGCGCAGTGGCACAAAGTGTGACTGTAAAACTGACTGGTTGTGAGTTCGATCCCCACTTGAAGAAATTAAATGTTTATTTAAATTTATATTTTCATTTCTTCGCTCTGGTGACGAGGCAAAGCGCGGCGTTGAGCTCCGCCGCTAAACGCGCAATGCCTCTAGAAAAAGGGAAAATGGTAGTTCCTTTTAAGACCTTCGTAAGAACGAAGTGTCTTAACACTAGGTTCCCAAATCCAATTTCCTCTGCCTATCCTGATACGTGCGGGAAACAGTGTGAAGCCAAGAAAAAGAATAAATATTTTCTCTAATATAAGGATCACAACAATTTTTACTTATACATAATTTTTTATGTTAACAAGTGAAACAAACAAGCTTACCAATTTGATATTGTAGTATATAGCATTAGCTTGAACCCGCTTCAATTATAAAATCTTTCCGTAATTATTTTTATTTAACAAAATCAAAGTACGTTTTACTTCATGCTAAATAAAATGATTTTTTACTTTTTAGTTTATCGTTTTTTTGTTAAAAATAAAATAAATTAATTTAATTTCCAGACGTCCTTACCACAGTACTAACAACCTGTATATCTTCACCAGGTGGTTTACATAACCATGATTAAACCAATTCTACAATACAACCAACTTAATTTCTTGAAATTAGCTCCACAAGGGCCCTTACCGAATTAACATGACCCAGAAAAAAAAAGTTCCCCTATATAATTACAAAAACCTACAAAGTTTTTGGTTGGAAAGCCGTTCTCGTAAAGGAAGGCAATTTCTGTGGAAAACAGAGGCAAAGGCAGGTACGAGCTTCTACGAGTTGTTTTCAATCGCTTTTTTTTCCTTTTTAACAAAATGGAACAGTCATTAAAACTTTTTTGACGAGAGTCTCTCTAATTGTTACGGATATCTCGTTACCGTTTTACTATGCCGAATGTTGACACTAAGTGATGATGTTTGTACCTAGTGTGTTTGTTTTCGCAGAAATCTATGTTCGTAGCTTGAGGCTAGTCGTGGTGCAGAGGAACAAAAAGTGTGATTGTAATCGTGACTGGTTGTGGGTTCGATCCCTATCGGAGGAAATTAAATATTTATTTAAATTTATGTTTCCATTTCTTTGCTCTGGTGTCGAGTCCCGCCACTCAGCATGCAATGCCAGTTGAGAATACGGTAGAAAGTGGGGAACGGAGTGTCTTAATACTAGGTTCCCTCTGCATACCCTGCTATGTGCGGAATACAGCGCTACAAAACAGAAACGCTACAGGACACAGAAGCTAATTTGATTAATTTTATGTTCATAGTAAAAGTTTTGTAGACAAAAAAGCAGTCTTGAGGTCCTTCACTTTATATGTAATATCTGGAAAATTCGCCAGAAAGTTTCTTGTACACTACTTTGAAGACTATAATCTAAATTTTTAAATAAGTTTTCAAAATATTGACACAGAAATCTCAATCTATTATTTTTGTTTGTAATATTTAATCTATTATTTTTGTTTGTAAAATAAATATTTCATACTATTTACGGTTTTGTTTATTTGCAAAAGTTTTTAAAAACGGCCGTCGTAACTTTTAAAATGGTCTCAAGTGCGAGATTTATTAACTAATACTGTTAACGTTATAATTTAAGACGTGAATACTTTTCACCATAGTAACTTTTTAACTGTCGAAATAAGGTCGTCGTGGCACAGCGAACGGCAAATGCAATGTTTGTGGTTTCGATTCCCGTTTTCGTTCGTTTCCTCGCTATGGTTTAAGCTTCATGACTTAACACATAATGTGACAAGAATTTGGAGAATGGTGCCAAATGAAGTGACTTAACATTAAGTTCCCTCTGCCTACTTTGTTATACAAATAAACGGTACAGTGAAAAGCTAAAGAAAACATTTTTTTCTGAAATAATGACTGACAACAAAATAAATTGAAAATTTGTTAAAATATGTTGAAAATAAAAATTTTATCCACTCCATGTCGACAATTGCTATTTTTGATACTCGATGAGGGACTCGTTACCCAGGCCTCGCTTTAAGGGACCTCATCCTGCCGAATTTCAAATATTTATGAAATATTAAATCGTATATTCACAACCAAGCGGACTAATATTCTGATTATAAAATAAAATTGTAAAAGCAAATGAGTATTCGGTGTTAATTTAGTTATATATTATTTTACGTAGTCTAGGGCTTCCTAGACTACGTAAAATAATAGGTACAATGCAGGTATAATACTTATTATACCTGCATTGTAAAGGCATGTCTTTACCAAAATGTAGACGTATATGTATTTAGGAGGTTTTTTATTTAGGGCTCCGTACCTCATAAGAAAAAAATGACATCCTTATCACTTTATTGTACACTTTACTGCTTACTTCAAAACCGCTTAAAAGTAGCGGTGAATATCAAATATTCTCTCAAATACTCTATCAAATTATTTAGGTATCAAAAGATATAGGCATTTACGCATCGTTTTTATTGCATTTTATATAAAATCAGTAGTGTACTCCCCGTAAATCGACACTTACAATGCAAATAAAAGAAATCATTCGGAAAGTGAAAAAAATATAGCAAGCTTATATTTGCAACTCGATATAAATTTCAGCTTGATACCTCCGCGCTATTTGAAAATAAATAATGAAAGACGGACAGACAACAAATTAATTGATTATGAGGGTTCCATTGTTATCTTTTGAGGAACCTTAACAAAGTATTCTTAATCATGGCTATATTTTTAAATATATTTATTAATTACATTATATTAAAAACAGGCAAATAATTCAAATTTCAATAAATAATTTCATAAAAGCACTATAATAAATCAAACATCCAAATTCCTAGCAAACTTGACGGTCTTACGTCGATTTGTCAGATCGTTCTAGCATGCACTTCCGCGTCACTAACAGCGGAGTAACTCTTGTCAGTAATACACATACAAATCTACTACCCAAAGGAATATTTATTGCAAGCCATTTGGAGAATTGCAACTTACGTTTCTGTATTCACATTTGGATACTTGTTATATATTACTTAATATCAATTAAGTATTAAGTACCGATTTAAATTAATGTATTGGGAGTCACTTATTTTGCATACCACATGTGGGTTTCACGTTTTATCCCACACATAGCAAGGTAAGCAAATAGAATCTAGTATCAAGTCACTCTGTTCTGCTTTCCGCTCGAATTGGAGACATTGTATGGTGAGTGGCAGAACTCAATACCGCGATGTTTGCGTTCAATATAAAAAAATCCCCAATAGATAATCGAAATCCACGGTCGATTTATCCTTACGTTTTCTTAACTATTTGAAGATAACAACTTTATACTTCTCGATTCATTAGACTATTTGAAATATATTTCTCCTTAATATTTTTCTCTTGCTATCTTGCTATCAAAAACACTGATAAAATTCCGAAAACAATATAAAATATACCCTGTATTAAAATGTCCAGTAAAGTAAACTTAATCATCCAATACTATTCCCCATCTACTCTAACACACCCCAATCCCACCATTTAGCTACACTACCAACAATACCAACTGTACCAGAAGTAGCAAATACAAATCGTCTCCGCCCAAAGGAATATTTATCGTAGAATCCAAACTTAGGAACGTGCTTGGATAGCGCAAGGCTTATGAAACTTCGCTTTGGGATGTTCAAGTGCATAATCCAGTGTAACTTTAGTCTGAATAGAAATTATGTAGTCTCATGTTACTACTACTACTCATACAATATTCCTTCAAAGTGAATATGCCAAGATTGAGGTTGTTGTGTGCGTTTAGCTTGATAGAGTTAATTAGCTGGTAAGTGAAGGTTTGTAAAATATTTTGATGTTTGTACGTAGATTTATATAATATCGGTGTGAAGAGTTGTAAGATATACCAATGTGATATAAGAATTGACAAAACATTGCCTTATTAGTCTTGTACACTGATAGATGATAGTGACGAAAGACATGGATGGAGAATGTGATAAAATTAGAAAAAAAAGTCATACTGAATGTATCAGTTGTGTTCCAAGTCAGAACTTGCTTATTTCAGATATTTATTTTATCATTCACAAATAAATTTATGACGATTATATTTATCAGTTTTTTTTAAATCTATACTCCCATAAAATTATGCAAACACAAGTTACGTGATATGTTATTTATGCAGGTAGCTAAAACACTCATACAGCGTCATTGTCATTGTTTTCGTCATTGTCCACCGAATTTTCGAGACATTGCTTGTTGAATTAACAAATAATAATTCATTCCTCCGAGTGGGAATTGAACCCACAACCATCGCGTCAACAGTCACCCGCTTGTGTGACTGCGCCACAATAGCCGTCACACAATATGTTATAAAAAAAACATTAATTTAATTTTATTGACCTATTTTAGAACACTACATTCTACAAAACGATAGGTGAAGATTTATGTAGTAAAACAGATAGCATCTTACAACTGAAGGTGTAACACCATTAATAACAGGTCGCTATGCAGTTTTAATGAACTAGTAACGGTGTCGTTTGAATAGATTAATCAACTTCGTCGAGGGGTGATTAACGTCAGATGTTCTAGATAGCCAATATTATATTTAACGTGAACTTATGTTAAGGATAAAAGTAACAACCGAAATATTCTTTTTTCAATTAGGCCATTACAAACACTCTTGAATCGTCAGATTACATAGTAATGTTAGTAGTGTCAGTCACGATGGTAGCATCGGTTCCAGCGGCTCCATCGGGGTCAGCCATAATATTATTAAGCGTTCGTAAATTATATATAATATTTTTTTTCAGCTTCACGCTATATCCCGGACACATCAGGGTCGGCAGATGGAACCTAGTGTTAAGACACTCCGTTCCGCACTTTCCGCCAATTTCTGGAGGCATTGCGTGTTGAGTGGCGGAACTCAACGCCGCGCTTCCCCCTCTACACCAGAGCGAAGAAATGAAAATATAAATGTAAACAAATATTTTATCTCCTCGAGTGGGGATCAAACCCACAACCAGTAGATTTTCAATCACACAAAAAATAAATGTTATTTAAATATTTATTCATAAGAGAAAGGAGAAGACAGTAAGTAAGGAATAGCAGAGTCAGAGCAGTGCTTCGATCCAGTGTAGGTTAAAGAGGCCCCGTCCCAATGCGCACTAATGCTCGACTCAATTATCCAAGCTTTTATACATAATCAAATTTGAAATTATCCTGCTAAGGTCACCTTTGAAATAGATAGAAATATATTTATAGAAATGTACTGATGACAATGATGAATAAACCAATTATTCTGTATTTGCATATTATAATATAATTATATTTTCTTTATTAGATATGTTTATTTTCTCTCCACTTCTCCTTTCTATTTCTCTGAATTTTTGAGCAATTTAGAACCGTTCCCTTCACAAATAATTGTCGAACCTTACAATATTCTCATTTACAATCAAATGCTGGTCAATCAAAAGTACCTACTGGTACAAGACAACTGCCATTTAAATGTTAAACGTAAAGTAATTTTGTATACCTATATGAGTTGACTGTAAAAATTTTATAGATATCATATTAAACCATTTATCTAAAAAAAGTATTAAATCTACAAATTATAAACTTGTTGTTTTAAAACTTGCATTATAATAGTTGACCTACTAATCCTTTTGCACTAAAACAGCTAGAGATGCATCCACTTAACCATCAGCGTTTTATAGCCCGTGTAAATTTTCAATGTCCTAACTAATTTACATAATTAATTCACACACGTTGCCTAGAAATATTAAAATTACGGTCCGGTCCCCTCATTTAAATTTCTAAATCGCTGAAAAGGATTACTTTGTAACCGCCTCACCAATTTTCCCGTACCAACGAATTCTTGCGGTGTATTGTTTAATTAGAAATAAACATTTATAGCTATGAATAATTATAAATATTATGAATGTTAACGTATTTTGGTTTAATATAGAAGTGGTCTAATTGAGTTGGAACGTTATAATTGTTTTTCTTTTTGGGGTGGTTTAATTTTATTTGTTTCTTTTTAATAGAGAAAATTTTGACTGGGTCGTTGATATATTATAATAGGATTTGTATAATACAGTTGAGAAAAATATTAATAATTTTTAATATTTCCTTTCAGTACTTTTTTTTGCGTATAATATAAATACCATATGGATTTAAATATAAGGAAAACATCATATGGGTTTCCAATTGTTTGGTTTCGGTGGAGGTGACAAAATAAAAAAAATATACTATTTCCTTTAGTTTCGAATAATTTTGATTACTAATATTAGACTTTTGTTATATATCAGACTCGGTTACGGATATGGATTTTTTGTATTATTTTGGATGTCCGATAGTTTCAAAAACAACTACAGAGCTCCGTTACGTTTGAATATATCTATTTATGCCATGCAATTTCTGTAATTTTTGAAAAACAAAATTTGTTTTTTGTATAAATTATCAACTTAAGTTTGAACACTATAGGTTTCTATTGGCATAAATAATAATACTAGGGACAAGGTTTTTTCATAAAAAAATTACATAAACATAAACAGAAGTATTGTCAGTCAGACAGTCAGTCACTTCGTCAGTAAAATTGTCTTACTACTACATAGTATCAAACGTATCGACTTGGTTAATTTAATTCGTTTGCGGTCAGTCAAGTGTAATAGCTGTAATGAGCTAGTATTTGTTTAGTGTTATCTTGTCATTGGTTTGAATAATTATTAGATTATCTACAGGGTGTTATGTGATTGTGGTATTGATTAAATAGGATTACATGACGCGAGCGATTAAATAAATCAAATGTATACGCCTTGATTAAAGATTCAATTTCTAATTAAAATATTTTATCAGCTTCACGATTTTTTCCTTAAAGCCAGATATACGTCTTAGTGTTAAGACACTCTGTTGTTCTATCTGACTAAAATTCTTAATCAAAAATTTTTGTTCCCCACTGTTCCCTACTAATTTGAGATACTTGAAGGGATGACTTTGAGATACTTGAAGTTTCAATAATAATCGGATTGCCTACACAGTTATATATGTTATGTAATTGTGGTGTAGATT
>DWAO01002387.1:0-16117 GCA_018230605.1 Heliconius congener | reverse complement strand
TATATATATATATATATATATATATATATATATATATATATATCTATATATATAATTATAACATGTTTTTATTTATCACAGGCTTACTTCTCACTTACCTAAAATGAAGGGTTAATATGGTGAATTAAAGAAAGCTTCAAAGAAAATTATTGTCATTTGGTCAAATTAATATACAACCTACACATAAAATGAAGACAAAGTGAACACAAATTGATATTGTATTTTTTTATACAATATATATATGTAGCCATGAACAAAATGTTGTTTAATGATATAATATTGATTATAATTCTTATGTTGAACCAAAATATTGTTTAAATGGTATAAATTGACTTAGATTCTCATTGCGTTTAAGGCGTTTGGATACTCACACGTATATAATAAATCTATAGGATAAATTCTATATTTCTACAACAAACTTAGAACCTAAGGTGAGGTTTATTTTTCATCATGTGCCTGTAACAACAAATTAAAAAAGTTAAAATACAATAAATAAAAAAAATTAACTTAAAAAAATATATTATGTAAGTGTTTTGAGGCTGTCGTGGTTACGGGCATAAGCCTGGCACCGTAACGCGATGGTTGTGGATTCAATTCGCACTTAGAAGAATGAATTATTATTTATTAATGTTTAAATTTCCTTGCTCTGGTACCGAGGCAACAGTGCGAGGTTGAGTTCCGCCATTGAACACTTGACGTACTTGTCGAGGGTCTCCCAGAAGGCGAGCAGCGCGGCGCGGTCGAGGTGGCGCTTGGTGCGGCTGAGGTGGAGCACGGTGACGGCCCAGCGCGCCACGTTGCCGTCCAGCTTCATCTCGTCGAACTTCAGGTGGAACGCGCAGACTGCACACACGCACATACGGGATATTATTTAGCAATCCATTGGTTCACTTCCACACAAACATAAAAATAAAGACAAAGCTCGCTAATCGCCGAGTCCCACCACACAACATACAATGTCTCCAAATTTGGGGAACATAGTGTCTTAGCACTAGATTACCACAGTCTATTTAATATTCTATTTAGTAATCATTTCACCGCTCTGGCTCTGGCTGAAGCACGGCGTTTAGTCCCGACATTCAACATGCAATATTTCAAAGATCGGGAACTCAGTACTTTATCTGTATCAGTGCAAAGCAACGAAAGTACATACTTTATTACTGCAAGTGGAAATTAAACCCACAACCGTTGCGTTACGCATGAACAGCCTTAGAAATAAACTTACTATTAGCAAAAATTTGAACAGGATTTCCATCCCAAGGCCAGCCTTTGAACTGCCACGCCGGTCCTTGCACGAACACCGCAACCACTCGGTCCCACTCCGCGGCCGACAACCGCCCTGGATTGTCCACTACACGGTATGGGACCTAGCGAGGAAGGAAATTTTTTTAGAAAAAAAAATAATTTATGTTATTGAAGGTATCAAAATACATTTCATATATTGTATCACAATTTAAAATATTTCATTCAAATTCTCTTCTAGTTAATGTTTAAAGATATAAAAAAAAAATTTTAAAATATTTTGTACCTTACCTATACGACGAATTAATAATTAAATGACAGAGGTCATGAAAACATATTTTAATAGCTTTCATGTATAAGTCAATCCATTATCTTTTATTCTAAAAAAAATCATAATTAGTGGTAGCTTTTTTTCGACGATTTAAAAGTGCTTATAATAGAGCTATTTTAAATTTGAATAATATATTTCTTTATATTATCCGCGTTTTCATCAGCATGGGAAAGTATATTGGTATTTTTTTATTTATGAACCCATTGAACTGCATTTCTTCATCTTAAGCAATTTGTTAAGCGGTTTCTGAGATTAGCGTGCACAATCGTGTAGAGAAACAGGCAAATATTTTAAAAATAACACACTAAAATACAGTAAATAAAACAATAATTAACATTCATACCGTTATTGTGGTAGCATTGTTAGGTACTTGGTCACCCGTTGGACCTTTTCTTCTCTGTAATAATACTTCATTTTCACGAGCAGCTCCTTCAGCTTTTTTCTGTTCAACTGGTACAAACCTTAAATAAATTTAATAATAAATTAAATATCAACAATATTTCAATTGACTGTACTAAAATTAAGTTATAGTATAGTATATTTAGTTAACAATAATATAATATCACTAGCGGCTCACTCGTGTCTATAACACTTTATTATGCTGCATTTGCCAACAGATTTATATTTTCTATCATGAACACTATGTGGCTGTATGATAGGACGTCATCTTAGCGTTTAATGCAAACAAACAAATAAACAAACAAACTCTTCCACTTTAATATACTAGTATAGATAACATCATTATGTAGTAACCACATTGTTACGTTTGTAGCATATTTATAGCAATAAACAGCAATAAACAATAGTGGTTAAAAATAATATATTCTAAACAGATTTAGATTAAGCTTTACAGTAATATCATTCATAGATAGGCTACAATTATATACATAATTTTTTAGCTTCACGCTGTATCTTGCATGTAGCAGTGGAGGCAAAGGGAGCCCGGTATTAAGACACTGCTCCCCACTATTCGCCGAATTCTGAAGTCATTGCGTGTTGAGTGGCGGAACTCAACGCCGCGCTTTGCCTCGACACTGGAGCGAAGAAAATGAAAATATTTAATTTCATCGAGTGGGAATCGAA
This sequence comes from Heliconius congener, assembly GCA_018230605.1. Classification (NCBI taxonomy): domain Eukaryota; kingdom Metazoa; phylum Arthropoda; class Insecta; order Lepidoptera; family Nymphalidae; genus Heliconius; species Heliconius congener. Next base: position 13,461 of record DWAO01002387.1, on the reverse strand, counting down.
TCCACAACCTGTCGCGTTAACATTCACATGCTTGTGCCACTGCAACACATAATCAAAAAAGACAATACCCACTTGAGCTCCTGCAGCATATCCTTGACATTGTACATAGTGATGAGCGAGGTGGCGGCGGCGGGGATGATGATGATGGGCGTGCGGGAGGGGCGCTTGCCGCCGGCGGGGGGCCGCGCCGCCGCCACGGGCAGCAGCTCGCGCCGGCCCGGTGTACCGGGGATGGGGCCGTTTTCTGTATTGTATTCACTTAATTATTACTATTAATCACCACTGTTATATGATTAAAAAGAATGGTATATATTGAATTTTTTTTTCTGCAATGACATTAACTTTAGTTAAGATGTTTAAACAAAGAGGCTTGGTTCTGCAAATCTATGTAGAAAGAAAAAAATTCTTAACTTAGTATATTTTTATCGCAATATCATATTAATAAATAATTGTATAAAGTGACTGCTAGACCATTGATGAGAAGATATTTTACTAGGCAGACTCCACACACTGTTTTTTAACATATTTTTTCAAATTCACAAGATATGATCATGCACTTTTGGCTAATCTCACTGGCTTGTAACAGAGGCTTATGGAAAAAAATATGGATCTAATTTTTATTACTTGAAATAATTGCCAAATAAAAAGGATTTTAAAAAAAGTATTGTGAAGAAAAGCATAAGTAAAAAACTTACGAGTCATTTGTCGAGGATGATTTGGTGTCTGAGGAGCTCGTGCTGGAGCTGGTGCACTCGGGCCTTCTGTCACAGACTTCAATGTCATACCGTGATAGGTACCCATGGTATCGATTTTGAAGCCCTCAGTTTCTGAAAAATAAATATGTTTACATATATAATCATCCTAAACCCAATGATATCCATTAACCGGGCTTTGATTTTTAAAATAAGTGCTAAACTTGGTTTACCGAGTAGAAAGTAAAAAACGTTTATAAATAATGAAATTGACTGTAACACTCTATCTGCATTCTTTTAACTGTACTAAGTCAAATAGAATCTGGTATAAAATTTTTATATTTACTTCTTATTTCATTCGTTTATTGAATTTTTATTGCTTTTTTATCAGTTTTAGATTAAGAGGGAATGATGGAATATGAATGAAAAATCACATCACTTTTGACTAAATACTTATGAATTGAATTATTTTCATTTTGTTATTATGTTTCATTTAATTTCTTTTTCTATGGTAAGAAGACAATGTGCGGTATTGGATTCTACCACTCAATACACAATGCCTCAAAATTGGACAGAACCGGCAAATGGAATGTCTGAGCACTAGATTGTCTGTCTGTCTCTTTACTCTAGCAGAGTATGCAGAATAAAATGTGAAGCTGAAAAAAAAGAACAATAATTGAATTGTATATGCTGCTATACCTTCTTTCTGTCTGATGAACCTTTCTTGATCGTATCTGTTATACTGAGTTTGTTGTGCCGGGATGGTTGATGGTGGAGGCATTACTACAGGTTGTGGCCTAGGTACTCCCGGCCTGCCCTCTTCTCTTGCTCTTATACTTCCCAGAAGGGCCAAAATACTCTTTGCAAAAGTCTAAAAACATTGAATCTTGAAGTTTTTAAATCAAATCAAATCTGCCCCTCAACACGCAATGCCTATAGAACTTGGCAGAATATGGGGAACAGAGTGTATTAACACTAGGTTCCCTCTGCCTACCTTGCTGTGTGCGGGATACAGTATGAAACAGATTTTTTTTTTAATAATAAATTAATTGAAATTTCTAATAGCTTGGCTTATACAAATTTACTTAAAAGTTGTTGTGGTGTGTGCATTTGAGAGCAAACACTATGGTTGTGGGTTTGATTCTCACTTGTGTTACAATCATTCCCAACTGTCTTCAACTTATTTTAATTTATTTAACTTATTTTACTTTATTTTTTTTTACATAAACGTAAAAAAAAACCAAACTAATACCATACTAAAATTATGCCAATTAAGTATTCTTAAGCTAAATAGCAAACCTTTCCATTGCTCTGTAATACTGTAGTCCTGGTCCTCCACTGTCTCTCTCGACTGATAATATCTTTGGTTAGATCAACATCATAGTCTAATATTGCTCTGAGATCTGAACCAACAACTCCTAAAGTGTCAGAATGATCATTACTTTTAATTGTTGTTCTCTTTTTTGCTAAACGTTTTGCTTTAATGGCAGCAATCTTTTCAACTGACATAGCCTCTGAGAGTGATCTAGAAAAAAGATGCATTATGGCATATTTTAATTTAATACAAGTACCAAATATAAATGCAATAAGATAAAACATATCATAGGTTAACATGATTTAAATATATATATATATATATATTTAAATCAATTTGTATCATGACTACAGCTTAAAAAAATTACTTTATATTATCAACTGTAACTGAAGCTTCCTTAGGTGCATCAAGGCGAGCTGCCAACTGTTCTCGTACTTTTTGAACATGAGTCTCTTCAATGCGGGGTTTTTTTGCTGCTGATTCTCCTCCATCATTATCATGTGTTCTTTTAACCTAAAATTGTTTTAAATGTTAATTTATTACTACATTTCATTTATCAATATGTTTTAGTATTATTTAATATAGTTTCACCTGAGTTGATATTTCTAATGGAGCACTTTTATCTATAGAAGCGCAAGTGGCAGTTTCGCCGTTTAAATAAGCAAGTAGTTCCTTACGGTCAGGACGTCTAACAGGTGGAATATTTGCGGCCTGCGAAGGAAAGTGAAATTATAACATAAGTGTCATTCTCAGGATATAACCTCACAACAATACTGAAATTTACTTACAGCTGCTTGCTTAACATAAATCGGATGGGTCAGGGGTACGTTTTTGAGTATAAATAGCAAACATTCCAGCGTGTAATATTCTTTGTCACAACCGTCCTTTCCAGATCTACACATAACGAAAAGAGTTACAATAATAACAAATTTAAAGAAAAAGAAAAACAATAATATTAATTAAAACTACTTACCCCCACATAAGATAGTTAGTCTTAACATTTTTGGGCCATGAAAATTCACCAAATATTATTTGATTATCACGTTCTATAATTTCTTTTTTATTTACGTTGTACTGACGAAGTAAACTAAGGGGGTCCGCCATGATTACGTCGTATTATTGGCGCCGTGAGAAACTGCACTTTTATTGTTATATATCAATATTAAAGAACACTCATTTGTTGCACAAGCATAATTATATGAGCACAAAATGTCATTAAAAATTATTATTTTATAATAATGCACTAATATTCAACTCTGGCACCGTGTCAAACACTCCATGTTTAAATGCAGCTGTCAAAGAATAATTCTAGAATTCGAATCATAATTAAAGTATAGATAAGGGACTGGGAAGTTTTTATTTGTTGTAGTTACATATTATTATATAAAAAATATTGTAATAGCTTTTAATATAACTATAATTACTTAATGATTTTAAATAAGTGTAATTTTTAATGAAGGTACAGAAAATATTAAAAAAATAGTAATGTTATAAAAACGTATTTGTGCAATATAATATATATACTACAATTTTAATGACATTAGTCAATGTAAAATTTGTTCGAAGATTTCATTGCGATTCGATAGATAAAAAGAATGCATGAGATAATAGTTATCGTATATATTTTTTATTTAGATTATAGAAATTTGATGTTAGCTATGGTTTTAACATAAAAAAACTTGACAGATTAAAAATAAAATATGGTGTCTAATATGGCTGCCGGTCGATTCTTATTTTATTAGCATTTATTGTTAATTTTTTATAAATAACTCCCTTAGATCCTATTTTTGTGTTAATATGACAGAGAACTGATAAAAGAAAATCATGACTTCTACTCCTAAGTCAGAGAAATGCACACAAGGTAAGTAACGCGTTTTTTTACATTCCATTTCAATATTTAATATTCACTGGTTTACTATTTATTCATAGCAAATCTTGATTAAATTCAAATATTTAAGACTTTTTAAAATATGTGAAAATTTGTAATGGTGTATTAAGTCACAGGTTTTTAGTCGATTGTGCTTTATACTTTAAAATAGCGTTCATTGTAAAATAATAACGCAATATGAATTGTTAATTAATGTTTTCAAACAATTTTTTTTTGTTAAAAAAGTGTGAAAAGTAAAAAATATTACAATAATGAACAATATACATCGAGCAAAACAAAACAGCTTTGAGGGCCATGCTAGGCTTATAAATAATTTCATTAATCGTTATTTTGATTATTATTTATATTTCATGAAAACAATATTAAAATAAAATTCTTCTCTTTTCTATTTGCGAAACATTTAACGTTACATTTACCTTTAAGATATAATTTGGATGTATTTTTTTTTGTAAAGTTTTAAAATTTATCCATTAACTTTATAAAGCAAGGAAATTTAAGTAAGCAAAAAATTTCAATCGTTATTTTACGTCTAATTTTGTTAAATCAAATATCTACACTTGATGATTTATAAAAAGCATTTGTTTTATTCTAAGTTTACAATGAAATATAGATTATCATTGTAACACCACATAAAAGATATAAATAACAGTATTATTTATATTTTACCTAACAAAACCAATATGGATATAAGTTCTCTAACAGCTTAATTATCTATTCTTGTTATATAAATAAATCAAGTTATAATCTTCCATTAAATCTACTTGTCTTATAATTTTTTCAAGTATTATTAATTGCACTTGAAATAATTTGCCGAGTAGATTTCTTGGAACTAAATTGTTGATTATGCTTATGTTCATTTTCTCTTTTTGATTTAATTAAATATCTATGCATATATTGAATTTATGATCTAATAATATATATATGTTTTCAATATAATAAATAATGAATTGATAATTCAAACACTAAATGCTGTTAAAAGTACACTAATTACTTCAAAATGTATGCTGATTATTTCCAAACGTCTTAACATATTCTCTAAGTATTTCTTGAATCATGGCTAAGAACACTCAAACCCATATAAAAACACACACATGACCTACACACCTGTATAAATATGTATTGGTGTGCATGTCAAACTTTATTACATTTTTGTTTTGGGGTACTAGAAACTTACTACAAATGTATTTTTACAAATTAATTGGACCATTTTAATTAATAAAATTTAAATATATGTATTTAGGATAGACAGGCTATTTGCCTTGTTTATTTTTGTACATACAAAGAAATAATATTTATTGTTAAACAATTTGAGCATTCATGCGAGTCAAGCACTGTGCACAGGTGGGAAATTGTCGGAATGTTTAAGTTCTAAGACTTTTATTGCCAAATCTTGCTATATGGAGAGGGTAATAAAATAATTTCAAGGATTTATTTAGTGGAAAATAGGCTTTTTTAAAATAATTTTATGAAAAAAATAAGTAACTATTATATGTAAAATATATCTAAGGTGACACTTGTGGATCTAAATAAATATTCAATTCACAAATTTATATTAATTCCTATATTCTTTTAACAACTGAAGCTTTCGAAATGCGTATTAAAGAGAAAATATATTTACACTATTATAAATGTTTATGGGCAATCAGATGAAGCAATTATAATATAGTTTCAGTACAGACTGTCGCGGCGCAGAGACGTGTGACTATAACGCGACTGTTGTGGATTCGATCCCCGCTTGAGGAAATTATTTATTAATATTTTCATTTCTTCGTTCTGTCACCAAGGCAAAAGCCCAGCGTTGAGTTTCGCTACTTAACACGTAATGCGACGAGAAAATGGGCGGATAGTGGGAAAGGGAGTGTCTTAACACTATATTCCCTCTGCCCCCTGTTATCTACAGGATACAGCGTGGAGCTAATTTATTTACTCTCGTACATTTATCTAATGGTTACTCAATATTATTAATGCTACTAAAATAATTTTGTTTAACAATAATAAAATGAAAACTATGATGTTATTTAAATGTGGCTATTTTATTATAGTTATTACTTTACGACAAACAATTTGAATACTTGTTCTCAATATGTGACAGTACTATTTAGAATACCGTACATATGTTTTGAGGTTGAAGACGCGATATTATTACGTATGCTATTCAGCCCGCTCCGGAGCGCAGTCCGTCGTCCGACATATTTTATTAATATTCCTGCGGTTAATGCTGAAAACCACCGAGCTGCTTGTACAATGCCGTTCGAGTCGTTCTGCTCTCTACTAAAAGAGGTCGAGTATTCTGCAAATTTAAAGTATCTGTATAATTTTCATATTTTACATATATAAACTCCCATGTTTATTGTGATTTGTGTTGTGGCACAGTTGGAATGTACTGTACGCGCTGTTTATGGGTTCGACTCTGAGGAAGGAATATGTTTATTAATATTTTCGTTTCCTGATCTATTTTTGCAGAACGGGGCGTTAGGGGCGTGTTATATAGAAAATGTAGTAACTATGAGACTAGCGTAAAGTTAGGTCTTTTCATTAGATGTTTATGTTTTATGTTAATAATCAACGCTTCAGTTAATAACTAATTTGAACTCGTATTATTGTATTTAATGATATGAAAATTATAACAACTCAAAGAGTTTAATCGTGATTTAATATGGATAATGTTACGGAAACATATTCATTAAATTGTTATCATTCAAAATTTTAACCACATAAATGATAAACGACTTTGTAACGCAAACTTGACATGCTTAGAGTCAAATCTATTCAACCCAAATATAAACTCATATCTTTGAATTTGTTATTTGTAAGTATTTTTATTATATATCAGATATCAATTATTTTATTACGTAATGCGTATTTGAAGCTGCTTGCTACTGCTTAAATACAATCGAAAAAAAAATTTTGGTGATTTTTTTTAAAAATATGTATATCAATTCTAACTTATCAAATAAAATATATAAAGCCCCGGTGTACAGATAGTTTCAAACTCTGCATGCTCTGGCCTATCTGCTAAGGCAAAATAACGGGACCTCGTAAGTCGACAAGAGTTCAAGTGCTCACTGTCTATTTTCTTATTACTCAAATGCTTGGAAATTGTTTATCACAAATAGTAACTAGATTTAGGTATTTTCGAATATTGACTTTCGCCGTATAATATTATTTTTTTAATGAAATATTGTAAACGATAGCTCAATTATGGAATGTGATTTAATATTGCATTTTATTTGTAACACAACAGTGCAAGATGGACAACGGAGTGTCTTAACACTAGGTTCCCTCTGCCTACTCTGCTGTGTGCGGGATACAGAGTGAAGCTGTCTTATGTCTGATTCTCGTTTTAGTGACATAATATGACACCATTTTACAAAAAACATTCGACGACCATAAAGCTTAAGGCCGAAGATCCGTTATAGGGAACCAATTTGCACCGTGCACCAGTCGTTATTTCCTCAATTACCTTAAGCTATTCACATAGTCCGTTTGCGCAAACATTGCATGCGATGTTGCGATGTTCACGTGTGGATCTTGATTTATCTCTAAGACATTGTTGGTGCTGGTGCTAGATTGGCTTACCTTGACTCCGTGTATAGAATAAGGATCTGTTGAATGTCGTTTTTACTAACAAAAGTGAAAGGCCCGACCAGTCCAAATAACTCGTCTCGAAATCATGCATCGTTTGATAGATTTAGTAGTATGTGACGTTAAGCTGGTGCTTACTGGCTGGCGTGCGGAATATTGGCTCTCTTAAACGATTTTGTATTATTTTGACCTTATCTGTAATTGCTAGATATGTAATGTTGTTTGGTGAGTTTGTTCTCGTGATTTGAAAAGGTTGTAATCAATTAATAAAAAAATATGGGTGTAATAATTTTTATTTTATTTTTTTATTTAAATTAGTTGCAAGCATTTCCAGTCGAGTTCATTCATTTACATTGTCCAAGTATGTATGAATTAGTATGTAGTTTCGGAGGAAGCTATGTTAGTAGTAGTGTTATGAGTTATTAGACCACGAAAACTTTTTAAAGTTAATATTTTATTAATTGGGAAGCAGCATATTTTTAAGGAGCGGCCGCATAAACCAGCCGTCCAAGGTTTCAATTTTCCATTTTTTTTAACTTCACGCTGTATCCCGCATACAGCAGGGTGGGTAGGCAGAGCGAAATTAGCGTTCTTTGATTATGGCGTTCCCAGCGTGCCAGTAGAGCACATATTACTTCGCCAATGTCACGTTGTGTGGAGAAAACACGGAGGAGGTTGTACGGTAAAAAAGAGAAAATGTTACACAGTAGGAGAAAATGTTACACAGTTAACCTAGCGTTAAGACACTCCGTTCCCCATTTTCCACCATGTGACGTTTGCCTCGACCCGAGAGCGAAGAAAATTGAATATAAATTTGAGTAAACATTTCCTTTCCTCGAATGGGGATCGAACCCACAACCGTCGCGTTACAGTCACACCCTTGTGCCTCTGAGCCACGACGGGCTCAAATTTTTAACATCAACACTACATTTTCTAACATCATCGAAAAACAATCACGCAGATCAGAGAGTCGATGCATCTAGCAGCCTAGCTCAATATCTAGCTGGACTAGTAAGGTTCCGCTTCCGGTCTTAGTTTTTTTATATCAAAACAAAGTATTCGTTGTGTGACAAACTTCTCCTAAGGCGGTATATTAATATATCTTATAGATTAGACAGGCTGCTAGAGTTTCAGTTTAGATATTTAGCCTTTCAAAATAATTTATAGCTTATATATTGTTAAAAATTATTAATATACTTATTTCAAACTCAGATACGTCAATGGTAAAAAACGGAACCCATGTAGAATCACTCTGGCCATCTGTCAAGTGTTATTTATCTTGAGATCGCGTGGAGGTGTCAAACAAATGATTTTATTAAATATTCACTTAGAGGACAAAAAATAAAGCTTAGACTTTTCTTAGCTTTCAACTCAGAGTCGATGCATCGTTTTGCTGTATTTTGTATGAAATTCACCGCATAATCAACACCTACGTATAAGGTACTTCCGTAGATCTACATTTATGAAATTTGGTACACAGTCATAATACAAAAAAAAGGAAAAATCGAAAAATTACATTTATTCATATAAAATCTATCTAAATATTATTCATATAAAATCTTTACTAACTTATAGTTGTACTTAGTGCATTCTCCCGCAACTTATATAATTTGTACTTCCCGTTGATCTACAATCATGGAATTGGTATGGAAATCTTGGTGGACGAGTCCGACTCGCACTTGACCGTTTTTTTGTTGGTAAGAAATGAAATAGATATGAGATATATGTAAAATATTTACATATAATAAGTGTTTAAGCCTACGTTATAGAGTATAAAATAATATTATTTGAAATTTAAACGACTGGTTCGGACAGTATAGGGCAGCATATGGTGCCGGGCAGTCACATTTTGTGCCCTTGCGCCACGACTGGCCTGCGCCACGACTGGAATAGACGATTGGATTCCATATTAAATAATATATTTGAATACATAAAAAGGCGATAATCCATACAAACATTAATCACAAATGTGTAATTAATAATTCTAATATGCACAGATATTTATTTTGTATATATTTCAATTCTTCTGATGATACAATAAATATTTTGATCTCTAGCTAATCACAAGAAAATTTTCCCAAATAATATTTCACTTATGCCTTATAATATTTATAGATTTTTATAATATACCAATTGTAAGATATATATAAATTATAAAGTAATTGAAAGATGTCCAGATACAATGGCTGGACGAACTAAGTAGAAGGTTAGGAGTAATACAATCCCGTTAGATTAGGTATCGCGATCGGGCTAGTTTATTGGAAAGTGAGTTGCTTGGACCGTAGCCGGTGGCCGAGCGTGCGCCTGTGTGTGCTTTCTGCAATCGGAAGAAAAAGTTTCAATCGAAAATTATTACTTCAATAGTCACTTCTTTCTATTTGTATCCGCTTGTAACGTTTTCGTAAGATATTTTATGGTTCACCGCAGCCTTGCTGAGGAGATTTATAGTTTATTGTACTCAATTAATCCGTAACGTTGTGTCCCGCATACAGCAGGGTAGGTAGAGGGAACCTAGTGTTAAGACATTCCGTCCTTCAATTTCCGTCGATATTTCGAAGCATTGCGTGTTGAGTGATGGAACTTGAAGCCGGGCCTTTGCGTTGGTGCCAGAGCAAAAAAAAATCAAAATATTAAGAAATAACAATTCACTCCGTCGAGTGGGGATCGAAACCGCAACCGTCGCGTTACAGTAACATTCTTTGCCCCTCCGCCATGCAATTATATATTTTTAAATTCTAACCTGAATTATATTTTTTTAAAGGTCCTGAATTAATTTTCACATTTCCCAATTTCTCTTGCTTGAAATTCAACTGCTTCAATCTATTTTTAGAGTGAACATTTCTATTCAAGGCAATACTTCTGAGAATACACAGAGATTTTTTGATACCGTCTACTTCAAAAACTATAAAGGCGTATAAAAATTAAACACTAAAAGCGTTATTCGAATAGACTTAAGGAATCATATAAAAATTTGCTTATATAAAATTTTCTTTAAGTATCAGATTTTTTTCTAAAAAATCACATATTCTCAAATATCTACCAAACCACTGAAAATCGTCTAATATACATGGAGGTGAAATGAATAGGTATTGAGGTCCTCTACCCATAGACAACCGTTGATCTGTCGATCGCTTCGATCGTTTAGTGCCAATCAGTTTCTGTTTGTACTACTAGATATCTAACCATATTGATGTGTTGACGCAATTATACGTGGATCAGGATTAACGTACATATAATTGGCAAGTTTTATAATGATAAAAAAAATTTGAAATATATCTTAATTTATATTACAAAGTTACAATTTGTATCAAATATTTTTTGTAAATAAAGGATAGTCAGATACATTTTTGTGAATTTATATGATACGTACATAAAACAGATATTTAAAATCTGTATCTATTCAACGATAGTTTTAGAATAAAAATTAATCGTTCTAATTATTTTTCATTTTATTTTATCATATTGCATGTCTAATACAGTTACGGCTGCCTTGCGTGTAACCCTGACTATCTGTTAATGGTCAAGTGACACAGTTCTTTGGCACACTTTTAATTTACCTAACAAAGTGAGCAATTAGGTTTTGATAAAATCATTTTTTTGTTGACAAATATAAATCATTAAAGTTATACTGGTCTGGTCACTATCATTTACCTGAATATAGCCAAAAGCCAAAAGCAGTCTTTGCCACATTTGTTTAAATTTTGGCAATTTAAATTTATTGAGCACAATAAATTACGCATAGTTTTGTTACCGTTGTTATGTAATTAATTATTGTTTTGGATTGGTTAAGTTATACTAGAATATGTGAGGGCAGGTGTGTGGTGCGCAGGCGCAGCCGTGGAGATGCTTGGATTTGTGACTTTCACTCTCGATGGTGCGACAGCAGCAGCGGCTCTAAGCAGACCGGCGCAGTGCCGTCGCGTCTGTGCTGTCGGTCGCACTGTTCGTAACGTTCTAACGCGTATTCATTTCGCCGATTTGCAGTCCGACATCCTGTGTCAATAGTATGCTTCACTGCCTCGTTACCGTGCATATAAGTTGCTCAGTTGGATATTGAAATTTTATTGTGAAATATCAAGTGTATTTAGAAAATTTCACAAAGTGCACGTTGTTATACTAAATTATCTCGGTGCTGTGCAGACTAAACTGTGGATTTTCGTAATATACTGCAACATGCCCAACGATTTGTAAAGTGGAGATTCTGCATTTCGTTTCTATGCAATAAATATTTATTTAAAATAATATGAAATTACATATAAATTAAAGAGAAAAATACAAAACCCCTTAAAAAAATATTTAATGTTTTAAAATGAACATGAGTTTCACTGAATTATTTATGGTGTATACCTAATAGCTTTCTATACCTACTTTTGTGTATAAATTTCTCCTGAACATATAGTTTTACCTACATATAATACTTCATTACATTCAAATTGATTTTACTATGTGTTAGTTTTTATCCGATAAAAAATTTAAATTCTTAATATAATCTTGACAAACGTTAGTACAATATCATGTGATCACATAAAGCTCGGTACGACGCTTACTGTAAATAAATAATGACCTAATTGTACCTTACGTCTTTGCTATTTCGGTTCCTGGATGATCGTTATGTGTTGATCTGACTTTGAATGTCAAACAGTGTCTCATAATACCTTGTACCGATAGTGTGGAATTACATATTCAGAGAGAAACTTGTTGCGAGTGCAGTGCGAACTTTCGAAGATTTCTAAAGGACAGGCACTCCCTTTTCCAGATATTCTGAGTGTCTAACATCGAATTACTTATTAAATAGTAAAAAAAAAGTTTGTTTTTACAATTTTTTAAAGTAATAAAAATGACAGTGTGATTAAATATGTATTGTGCCGACATGCCTCATTACGACGAGAGTTTTATCCACGATGACAATCAGAATCAAAAACGGAACAAACGTAGCTATCACGTTTACAAAACAGGACTGAGTCCAATTAGTTATATAGAATCTAATGATGTGATTAATGCCCTTGAAGGAAGAGGGACTAATGTCATCAAAAGAAATATTATTAACATTAAACAACGTGGCCGATACAAACCCGAGGCATCAACATCACAATCTTATTCCAACACTAAATGTAAAAAGACCGATTTCATAGTAAGTCGTTGTCCGCCTATAAGTGTGTTTGATCCTAGAAAACTTTACGATATACGAAATAATAATGTGGTTTCTCTAACACCATGTAAAAGTTTTGATAATTTAACATTGAGACATGGTAAGCGAGAAATATCGAAGGACAAAATGAGAAATGGATCAAGTCTTCAAAATTTAATGCAGGAGGATAGATTGAAACATTTCATTTCTCCTATCGAAGATTGTCAAGTGGCGCGAAAAGGAGATGTGAGAAACTCTTATTCAGTCGTGGAGGCTCGCAGGAGACCAATACAACGTCGATTTTCCCGAACTACAGCGAACCCAGGTGTTGGAGTGTACAGAAAAATTTACTTGGATGGAACTGAAAACAGCAACAATGGTATACTATTTTACCGTATTATTCATTCATTATATGATTATTATTAACAATTTTTACAAAATCTATAAATTGAGATTTTATAAATGATAAATGTTAAAATTATTTCCTTGCACAAACGGAAGAGAATGTAAAATGCTTTCGGTTTTTCTCCTAGACATTTAATAGTGGAGTTGTATATAATGGAATCGTTGATATTGTATAATAAAACGTAAGAGACGCGGGAACAATCTATTGTGTGTTCATATCTATTGTTATTGTAATGTTAAGGCCGTTAATGAAATCTTAAATATTTACAAAAAATTACGTTTATTTTAGATTGTTTACAATAATGCATTTTAACTTAGTCAAAAAAAAATGATATAACGGTCGTACGTACTTTTAGTATTTGGCCCAGAAATAGATTATTTCGTGGACAATATTTTTATTACTTAATTAGAAAACGTATAAAAATTTGAACGTAGCGGGACTCGAACC
>DWAO01002386.1:0-16124 GCA_018230605.1 Heliconius congener | reverse complement strand
GCGTGTTGAGTGGCAGAACTCAACGCCGCGCTTAGCCTCGACACCAGAGCGAAGTGCCAGTGGGCCACGACTGGCATTATTTAATATTTTCAACGGTGTTTGGGGATATCAGTTACAATACGCTGCCGTGTGCGGGATACAATGGTTAGGTTAGCATATGCATGTAGGATATTTTAAATAGTTTTTATTTCATGAGATATTTTTAGCAAAAAAAAAGACAATCAATAACTAGTGACATATACGTGGCTTCGCCCACTTAAAGTATTGTAAAATTTTAAACAAATTACTACATAAATAGTACAGTATGCGCTATTTCGATGTTTAAGCTATATTACTGTAAAGTTTCATCTAAATTCGTTGCGTAGTTTTGATGTAAAAGTGAAACAAACATACAATCTCACAAATTTTCACATTTATAATATTCGTAGGATTTCAATAAATTAAAGCTAAATTGTACTGAAAGCTGAAAAGGAAATAACAAATTTGATATAGTGTTACAATATGCGTATTAAATAAAAGTAATTTTTAATAATTAAATACGACACCGACTATAACCTGGGTACCAACATTACATAATTACGTAACTTCTTGAAATACCTAATTTTGCATACTACTAAGCCTATTATGATGAAATTTGTCTTGTTTCTTAAATTGAAATAAATTTTAATCCTACGAGATCATATCGACATGATTTTTTTGTTTTTTATCTAGTTCCAGCAATAACAGATACATGCATATCAAACTGGCGTTTCGACAACAACAAATTGTTTTTGCACTTAACATAGTGTCTTTGTTAATCCTATATGAAAAATAATATTGGAAATTAAAAAAAAATTATAATAATATTATAAAATAATTTTTTAAAAAAAATGTACTTTCTAGTTGAGGATTCACGATACTGCAATATAAATAAGTGATAAGCTGCTCCAACCATAGCTTGTGCTTCGAGCAAAAGTGAGTCATAATAAAGTTCGAAAATACGAACAAAATCAATTTCTGCCCATTATAATACATGTTTATGAGTTATAAGAATAAACTCTGGATATCAAGTTAGGGTTAGAGCTTGAAATTTAAAATAAATAAAGAAATTATTTTTAAGAATTTTATTCGTGGCGTAGTCGCACAACTGTGCAATTGTAAACGCGACAGGCTGTGGGTTCGTTTGCCACTCGAAGAAATTAAATGTTTAAGATTTTCATTTCCTCGCTCTGGTTAACATAATTTCCGCTATTCAACACGCAATACCAGAATTCGTGAAAGTGTCTTAACACAAGGTTCCCAGGTTCCCTTTGCCTAACCTGCTGCATAGGATACAAACTGAACTTTAAAAGAAAAACCTAAGAAAAATGAGAAGAAAAACCAAATTTGCAAGTAAACTTAACACAACAAAAGCACAAAGACATTTTAAATTAAAATCATGTTTTATTTATCACCCGAAGGCTCAGTGCAGCCTTTTTAAACTGCATACACTAAATAGTTCGCAAAAACTACGTCCGAATCACTATATTTACATAAAGTGGAATAATTAATAGCAACTTTAAAGAACGAGCGCCGGTATTCATGTAAATTAGGACTAGACTACATTTATTTTTACAAAGTTGTTGTTTTTAGTATACCGCCTTGGAATAATGTTGTTTTTTGTTTATTTTTGTATTCAGATGTAATGTATGTATGTGTGTATGTTTGTTTGTTATTTGTTTTGTGATCATAATATATATTGTGAATGAGACAGTTCAAAGTATATGTATATTTATATATTTTTTAACATAAGATAGAATATTTAAGGCAAAGCGCGGCGTTGAGTTCTGCCACTTGACACGCAATACCTCCGGATTTCGGCAGAAAGTGGAGAACGGAGTGTCTTTCACTACGTTCCCTCTGCCTACCCTGCAGTGTGCGGGATACAGCGTGAATCTGATTTATTTGTAGAATATTTTGTTAAGCTTCTTTTTAGCTTCACGCTGTATCATAAGCATAGCGGGGTAGACACAGGGAACCGGGGAATCTATTGTTAAGTCACACCGTCCCCATTTACACACTTCCATCCCACACATTCCACCAAACTTTTAAGGCATTTCGAGTTGAGTGGGGTAAATCAATATCGCGCTTTGCCTTACCAGAGCTAAGGAAAATTAAAAAATATATACTCAATATTTCAACCCACGAAAACAGAAATGAACGGAATCGAATCCACAACCTGTTGCGTTTACCGTCGCACGCTTGTGCCCCTGCGCCACGATTGACTTCAAGCTTGCCTTGAGCTAAGCTTTTGAAATTGAAAATATAACAAATAATAAAAATTGTTGATTTTCTTATACAAGAAAGGAATAAATATTGAAATATTTTTAAATATAAAAAAAACGGTAATAGTACAGAACTCTTTGAGTGCAAGCCCGACTGGCCCTTGTTCAGCATTTTCACAAAACGCGGCTATCTCTATTTAATGTTAACACAGATTCACGTCTATTGTTTAATACTTTCTTTTATCCTGAAAGAGTTTTAAAGAAAAGAGGTTTTTTAATTAATATATTTTTATTGTATTGTCCCACAAAGCTATATGTTTTTAAGAAATAAATAATTAATAATAATTGAGGCCAGTCGTGGTGCTTAAGCGTGCGACTGTAAACGCCATAGATTGTGGGTTCGATCCGCACTAGAAGAAATTATTATTTACTTTTTTAATAATTCGTTCTGATTACGAGACAAAACGCGACGTTGAACTCCGCCACTCAACACGCAATGTCTTCAGAATTAGATGCAAAATGGGGAATGGAAATTTCTTAATGGAAACGGAGTCTTAACATCAGTTTCCCCAGTTCCCTTTGTCTATGTGTGGGAAACTATACTTAATAACGAATAAATAAATAAAGAAATAAACTATAAATAAATAATTTATGTTTTATTAACGTACCTTTTCAGTTGTTTTTTCATGATAGGCGAACAAAATATTATATAAAAAAATATAATAACCAAAAGATCTAATAATGTAACACATTTAATATCTCAAAATATACTGATTTTATTTATATTACACGCAATGCTTCCAGAATTCGGCACAAAGTGGGTAACAGAGTGTCTTAACACTAGGTTCCCTCTGCCTACCCTGCTGTGTACGGGATACAGCGTGAAGCTGATTTTTTAAATATTTATATTTGAAATTGTGGTCGCTTTAATTAAATTTTAATCGTAATTAATTTTTATATCTACATTCTTTCGCATGTTATGAAATATGCACTCAATAAAATATCATTTTGTTGTAAAACTTAGCTATAAAAGTATTTTAATATTTTTTAGGAAATTTTTGCAATTTTTATACAGTGATAAGTATTATTTACACGTTTTCTTAATATAAATTTAAGAGCTTTTTTAAGAGATAGATGCTGTAATGAACTAGTCCACAAATTCATTCTTATCGTCTTATGTTGAGTTTTATATCCAGTCTATCTATTAATTTCTATCAGGATTGATACTTTTTGATATTATATATAATATTATATGCTATATATATATTATTTGAGCTCAGTCGTGGCGCAGGGGCACAAAGTGTGACCGTAAAATCGACTGGTTGTGGGTTCGATCCCCACTCAAAGAAATAAAATATTTATTTACATTTATATTTTCATTTCTTCGCTCTGGTGTCAAGGCAAAGCGCGGCGTTGAATTCCGCCACTCCACACGCAATGCCTTCAGAACTCGGAACGCTAGGTTCCCTCTACCTAACCTACTATGTGCGGGATACACCGTGAAGTTGATAAAAATATATATCTTTATAAGCATTTATGTTCCTATTAAAGACTACCGAAGCACATTTCCATGGTGTTAGACTCTAAAGGCGGCTATTGTGGATTTAATACCTATAAAACAGAAAAGGCAAAACAGAGAAGTATTACAAACAATTTTTTATCGTCTTGATCTAATACGATTTGTCGTATGAGAAGATGTCGTATGCGAAGCGATGAGTTATGCCACTCAATACAGAGTGGGAAACGTAATATCTTAAATATGGATGAAATACTGGGCTTCTTTAAGTAACACATATAAACTATGTATTTTTAGACTCAATATTCCCATAAATTTATTTCAAAGTAACGCTAATATAGAAAAAGTCATAAAAAAATATTTATTTTAAATCACCTTTACGCTGTATCCCGCACATAGTAGGGTAGACAGAGGGAACCTAGTGTTAAGATACTCCGTTCCCCACATACCGCCAAACTTTTGGAAACAATGTGTGTTGAAAGGCGGAATTCTACGCCAGAGCGAAGAAATGTTAATATAAATTTAAATAGATATTCTTATTGAACCTACAACCAGTCGTATTTACAGTCAGGTTGTGCCCCTGCGCAATTAATATAAAAATATAATTATATGTAAAAATATGTATGGAGAAAAGAGTTTCTAGATACCAAGTACTGCTCTCTGTGGCATACCTACTTCTACTTAGGTAAAACATACAGTAAATATGACGATACGCTTGCCACTTCGTTGTATACGGTGCTAATTCTCAAACCCAGTTATTTTGATGGTCGCATTCTATGTCAAAGTGTCATATCGTACTTGTCAATTTGCACGACATTGCTACATTTGTGATAATAATTAAGATAGTTGATTTAAATCATGAGGAATCTGTAATAGTTCTAAATAAGGTTTATTTTTAAACTATTATTTTAGTATGGTTATCCAGTTTTAATACGAAATCAAGGTTGTTAATAGAGACGACGTATAAGTTAGTATGTAGCTAAAGCGATTTGTTTTCAGCTAGAATAGAGGGAACCTTAAGACACTGCGTTCCCCTATTTACATCCCGCCGAATTTTCGAGACGTTGCGGGTTGAGTAGGGGAACTCAACGCCACGCTTTTGTCTTGGCACCAGACCAAACTTAAAGAAAATTATTAAATGACAATCAAATCAATATGGCCAGTACAAAGTGTGACTGTAAAACCAACTGGTTGTGGGTTCGATCCCCATTCTAGGAGATGCAATATTTACTTAAATTTATATTTCCAAGAAATGGAATTCCGCTCTGGTGTCAGAGTAAAGCGCGGCGTTGAGTTCTGCCACTCAACACGCAATGCCTCCAGAATTCGGCAGAAAGGGGAGAACGGAGCGTCTTAAGACTAGGTTCCCTCTGCCTACCCCGCCGTGTGCGGGATACAGCGTGAAGCTATAAAAAAATCCCCTAAAGTGGGGTCGAACACACAACCTTCACATCACAATCAAACGCTTGTGCCACTGACACGACGACCTCAATATCAAATTTTAAAAGTTTATTTTTACAAAATAATTAAATATTCTTCTTCCATAATAAAACTGTGAAACTGTCCAAAATTAATTATGTTTATGCAGATACAAAATAATTTGGCAATAAGGAACGTGATCGGCATTAGGTCGTTAGCAAAATTTAATTTTACAGTCACTGACAGAAAGGCAAATAAGTTCTAATGACCTTCACACTATCAGACTAGTGTTAATCTGAATTGCTTATATTATTGATTTCAATTACTTATAAATACAATTAAAGCGATTAAACTTTGATAATATTTTTGCATTTTTATTTTAATTTTACGAAAGTGAAAGAAATAGTAAAATTTGCATTTGAAAGCTTAATGAAATAAAATTTCATAATAGAGACCTCCATATTATAATATGGAGGTAATTTTTTGGTCGGAATGCAATTTGTGCAATATAAAAATATTAATAAACATAAAATATGACAAAAATAGATGTCATTCTGTGTTAAAAAAAATTTGGTTCTATTCGGAAACTAGATTAAAGACAAAACATATATCGTCAGCTTAGAGTGTATATTTGCTAAAATCTATTAAGCAATTTATGACTGAAATCCCAGGGCCCCCAGAACTAGTACTACAATTTTAAGGATTAATAGTCAAATATGTAGTTAACTAAACTATGCGTACCTACTTACTAACTTGAAAGTGGAGCCAAAACGAAAAAAAAGAAACAAAAAACGGATTTAACACGATAACACTTTAAAGGCCGGTGTCAATAATCTATCTTTATCTTTATATATCAGCTTCACTTCTATCTTTATATATCAGCTTCACGCTGTATAGCACACGCACTAGGGTAGGCAGAAGGAACCTAGAGTTAAGATACTTCGTTCCCCACTTTCTGCCAAATTCTGAAGGCATTGCGTATTAAGTGGCAGAACTCAACGCCGCGCTTAGCCTCGATACCAGAGCGAAGAAAAGGAAATATAAATTAAAGTAAATATTTTATCTCCTCGAGTGGGGATTGAACCCACAACCAGTCGGTTTATAGTCACACTTCGTGCCGCTGCGCCACGACTGGCCTATGGATCTACCTTTAACAATCTGTTAAGTGATATAAACCGGCCGTAAGCCGACAATGTGTAACATAGTGTATTTTTTGGAAAAATTAAAAATCAAAACTTAAATTAAATCAGCTTCACGCACACACATACAATAGGGTACGCAGTGTTAAGACACTCCGTTCCACAATTTCCAAAAAATTCTGGAGGCATTGCGTGTTGACTGGCGGAACTCAACGCTGCCATTTGTCTCGACAACAGAGCGAAGAAACAGAAATATAAAATTTAAATAAATATTTAATTTCCTCGAGCCCACTACCAGTCGCGTTTACTGTCACACTTTGTGCCCCTGCGTCACAACGGGCGTCTTTTTGTCAATATTTTTTTTACTGTAGCAGAGTAGGTAGAAATAACCTACTCATTACTTATTATATTTCTAAATTATATAAAAACGAATCATGATTAAATTAAAAATTAATAATATTCTCCATTACTATCCAAAGTATGAATTTTAAATTATTTTGGTTTATCAAATAAATTCTGTAAATTTTTCTAAACATGGATACGAATTGAATTTCCCAGGCGTCGTTACAGTGGTTTGTTTATATAGAGCTAATTAAAAACGTTAGCTCAAGTCATAAATTAATTTAAACTGATCACTGGAATTTATTTGCAGTTGGATTAAATATGAATGTTAAAATTTGTTATATTACATGGTACATTTGGTAAAAAAATATATTTTAAGCGCTGTATCCTACATTATTATTATAGCCTAATTATAAGGTAGGTGGAGGAAGCCTAGTGTCATGACACTCCATTTCTCACTCGCCGCCCAATTTTAGAGATATTTACGTGAAGTTTTTCTAATTAGGTTAAAAGTGGAGAACAGAATTGCATAATGTGCATGTACATATACTAGATTTTCTCCCTCTCTATTTATTTCACGAAATGTTAAAGAATTTAAACTTTTTAAAGTAAATTTAAATAAAATGGCAACCCATAAGTAACAACTAGTGTCAACTAATACAATATTATTCTTTCCCATTCAGAAAATTGTTTATTCAACAGTGACCCAAAAAATCATTCATCGAATTTCGAGACTCATTCAAGCATTTACATACACAAGCATCGAGGTATTTTATCGTCTACACTTTCATTTGATAAGATTTTTTTATTTAAATATAGAACATATATACACAGTAAAGTATGTTAATAGCATTATTTTATTGGATATTTTTAAAGGTCTCATCGGAAAATATTTTATTTACTTAAATACGTGTATAATAAATACAAAAAAAAATTAAAACTAATATAAATGTTTTTCTTTATTCATTCGACTGTAGCGCTGATAATAAAGATTTTAATGCTGTGTCATTTGTTGTTTTTTTTTCAAATTAAGACATTCCGTTTTTCATTATGCCACTTCCTTTCCCCACTTTCCGCCATTCTAAAGGCATTGCGTGTTGAGTGGCGGAACTCAACGCCGCGCTTAACCACGTTACTCGATCTGGCAAGAAGGTAAGGAAATGAACATACTCGTATTAAATATTTTGTTCCTCCCAATCAAATCTATCTACGATCGATAAAGTACATCAACATTTTATAATATTGGTATATTATGTAACAAA
Source organism: Heliconius congener (assembly GCA_018230605.1). Lineage (NCBI taxonomy): Eukaryota > Metazoa > Arthropoda > Insecta > Lepidoptera > Nymphalidae > Heliconius > Heliconius congener. Next base: position 8,203 of record DWAO01002386.1, on the reverse strand, counting down.
GAATGCACTTTGCTGCTTTTCAACTTTTAAGTTTAGATTATAGTTTAATATTTAACTTAATCAATCAAATTATTTCCTTCCATTAATTCAAAATAAAATAAAACAAAACAAGTGGGACTTAAGCCACCAGGTTTTTGACGAAACTTTTTGAGTAATTAGCAACGGGGTTGGCAGTTTACAAACAACTTGTTAGTATCCCTCTGCTGTGGTTAGAAAAGGCTTTACCTTGCTTACATTGATTAAACAATTTCCAAGTTTCGTGCATCACTCTAAATCTGGTTTATTTTTATTTTTTTTTGTCAGCTTCACGCTGTATCCCGCACAAAGTAGAGGGAACCTAATGTTAGGACACTCCGTTCTTCACTTTAAGAAGAATTCTGGAGGCATTGCATGTTGAGTGGCGGAAATCACCAGAGTGAAGAAATGAAAATATAAATTTAAATAAATGAAATTAAATTAAATGAAAATTTACTGTCAACAAATATGTGAGTACATTAACCAGATACAATGAATCAAATCTATTTGTGATAGTATTCAGTAGTTTAATTTTACTCTGGTTTTATTGAACTCTGGTATGCATTGTAAGATTTAACTTGTGTTTTGGGGGGCCAGTGCTCCCACAATTTTTAGATTACCTAGAAATCGGTAGATCCATCAAACGTCCTTGTGTCTGGTTGGTTAATTATTGTACGAAAAATACAATACAAAAATATTTTATTTCCTCGAGTGGAGATTGAACCCGCGACCAGTAGCTCTTATAATCACACTTTGCGACCCTGCGTCTCGACTAGCAAAGGAGTTGGCAGTTTACAAACAAGTTGTTAGTATCCCTCTGCTGTGGTTAGAAAAGGCTTTACCTCGCTTATGTTGATTAAACAATTTCGTTGCAAGTTTCGAAAATCTTGTTTTATTTAACAGTTTTAATTTAATTAACGTTGTCATACATAATCGTAAATAATTCATATCGTTGTCGTTCTTGTACATAATATAATTATAGTAGGCTCAAGAATGTACGTTTTCAATTTTACTTGATTAGATTGATTATAATTAACTTAGATTGATTATATTAAGAATATTATTTTCTTTTGTATAATGTAACGACATTACACATAAAGTCATAAGTCAAAGTGAAAACGGAGTGTCCTTTCACAAAAAAATAATGTTTTTAATAAAATAAAAAAACCTTAAGCAAAACAAAGACAACCATATAAATGATACTTCACAGTTTAAGCGTTTATTTGAGGACCTACGTATTTTATTTATTTACTATACCAATATGAATAAAAACAAAAAACATAAAAAGAGAAAGAAAAATAGAATTATGATATAAGGGCGACATTATGAACTCTATCTCTATCTCTTCTAGGCAACTCCTACCACAAAAAAAATTGTACATTGCGTACGTAAAAAACTTACTTAAAAGTTAAATGCTATATATATTACGTTTTAATTTATTAATACATCTATATGAACTTTTATTATAAAAATATCAGTGAGAAAGGACAAATAACTTGGCACTTACATCATTCGATGCCAAGTTGTTTCACATTTATTGACATTCAAGCAAGATGCATACGTTAGTAGATTACAATGCAGCGGAGTCTGCCAAGGTAACTACTTTCTGGAAGAATAGACTATACCTGTTTCAATAGTTAAACTGTTTTTAAGTCAATGTTTTGTCATAATAATAGTAAAAATTGAGTCCCTTTTTATTGGTAGTGCCAGAGACAAGAGAATTCAAATGAGTAGAGAAAGTAAGATGATAGTTATTAGCTTTTAAAAGTTTTCTTTAAAGATATTACAAATTATTAAAATCACATTGTATCCCGCACACAGCAGGATAGACAGAGGGAACCTAGTGTTAAGACACTCCGTTTTCCATTTTCCGCCGTATCTTGGAAACATTGCGTGTTGAAAGGCAAAACTAAACGCCGTACGTAGCCTCGACACCGGAGCAAAGAAATTTAAAAATAAATTTACATAAATATTTCGATCTCTTCATAGGATATGAGAGGTCAGCTTAGGTAATAGAATCCACAATGATTAGATACACAGAATGACTTACCATTCTGTGTATCTGCTACTACTAGCAAGGATGTTATGGTGAGAATGAAGAAGAACGTGATCAGTTGGTTTGGGCACGTCGAACGTATGAGTGATGAATGAATGGCAAAAAAGATTAAAGACGGAAAAGTAAGTTTTAAGAGAAGTTAGGGGAGACCACGTAAAAAGCATGAGGACCCCCAACATGGCCTACGGCATGTATGAAGAGGTTGATGACAGCACACGAAGCGAAAGAGATATGAATGAGACCATAGCGGCGATTCGTTCTCTCCCCACTAATGATAAAGCTTGAAGTTAAGTAAATTTCCTCGATTGCGGATCGAACCCACAACACCGCCACAACTGGCCTCTAACACAATTTTGGGATAAAGTTAGTACTAATTTAAATCTAAAAGCTGTACTTTCAAAATATTAAAAACTACCACAACGATGCTTATTACCCCATAAACCCAATGATAAGTAGTAATTGCAGCAGGTAGTTAATTAAGCTAACTGTTAACGTATCACTGTATGGGGAAATCTGAGATGATTTTGGCTCACATTCAAAGTGTTTGAACAAGGATTTATATTGATTATGAAGCATGAATATCCGATTGTGACTGCTGAGGTGCAATGGTTCAAAACTGGATTTAAAATCAACGACTGTGGATTCGTTGCCACTCCGTTAAATTAATTATATATTTCCTCAAAAGTCGGGGAACCAGAACGTTCGAATTAAAAAAAATAAATAAATAAGAAAATTCTTTATTCTAGTTTTTTAGGTTGTTGTGTTAATAGCATAAAATGTTATATAATTTAAATGCCAATGTATTTATTATATCATCTTATAATTCAGATGTTTTCGAATATCCTTTAAAATTATTTGTATTAATATGAGATTATGTCAACTCGATTATAAATGCGAAAGACGTATGAATCAAAAAAACCTACACTTATTTAACTTCGATAACCTTTCAAACATTTTTATCAATCAATATAATTTGGTGGTTTTGAACCAGTAACCTCTGTACTAAGTGATGGCTACGGCGTGGTGGAATCAATAAATTATTTTACACAATAGAAGGGCTTGTCGAGTCGTAATAGAGAATGACAGCTCGAGTACAACGACACATTTCTAACGAGTTTGATGTCTAATCTATCATATTATGCTTTCTTCGAATATATTTATAATGGAGTGTTTTTTTAATAGGTTAAAGTAGCAAGGATATTAAATATCAACAGTTTAATTTCTAAAAAAAAAATTAATATTTATGTGTTCATATTTATTTTATACATGTTATTAAGAATATCGATGAATGAAATTGATTTTTTTTCTTAATTTTATAAAAAAAACTTCAAGATCCAACAATGTATTCATTTCTCTATAAATAAATATGGCCAATAAAATATTATACATGCTTACATAGAGTAACACTATTAGGACGCAGCTAATAGTAGTTCTATTGTTAGCGAACTCGTGTAAAAGATGGTAGATGTAGATGAAAAAGATGATAAAAATAATGGAATTGTATCAATCGAGGGTAGTTGCTTGTAGGTAACGGTCGTTATTGTTGTTCAACGTTGCGCTTTGCCTTGTTATCCGAGCGGTATATGAAAATATAAAATATCGTCCCGAGTGGGAATCGAACCAAGAATTGTCGCGTTTACAGTCGCACCCTTGTGCCCTTGCGCGACGAAAGTCTTCATTATTATAATAATATTGAAATATTGAAACCATCGTATCGCACTAAGACACCGTCTAACTGAAACGTTATGGTTCCGTTATAATATCGTTACGTTATTTTAAAACAAACCTCGGCATTGAGTACCGCATCTCATCACGCAGTATTTCAAATTCAAGTGAAACAGCGGAGGATGTAGTGTCGAAGTTGTTTCCGTTTACACTAACTAAAACTAAAAAATATGAAAATTAAATTGTCACAAGCCATCGTAATGCAGTTTACACTAGGTTCCCAGGTTCCATTTGCCTACATCTACCCTACTTTGTGCGGAATTCAGCATGAAGCTTAAAAAAAAAGAACGAAATGATTTAATTTTTTTATCTACGATCTATGAAGATTAAGATCAAAGTTATAGCAATCCACAGACAATTTTAAAATGAATAAAGTTTTTGTTGGTATTGTTTATTTTCAGATAATTTCCTAATATAATGAATGTGTGGTCGTTACAAACGATAAAACTAATTCCTTCGTCGCTTGTTATATTCGTTAGTTTAAAAATAAAAGTAATAAAACACTATTGCGCCTACAGCTATTTACATTTTTGATGTTTATGAAAGTGGTCTAGTGCGAGTTGCAGTCACTCATTGAGGGTTCCGTACCAATTTCAGAATTGTAAATAAACGGGAAGTACTTCTAATAAATAAATTTCATGAGCTTAAGCACTCATTTAGAAATGAATTAAAATTCTAAGTTTATAATATTTTTTCTTTTGTGACGTACTTAACAAAAAATATCAATTTCGATTAAGCTCTAAAACGAACAATAATCTCTTGTATCTTTTAATTGCACTGTCTTAGATGTTTATAATTCTAGAATATTTTTTTAAAAAAGGTCAAGACAATTCAGTTTGTCTACCTGTTAAAATTTTTTCGAGACGTGGAACCCTAATAATATATTGAATTGTTGTTTATTTGGTTTCAACCAAATAAACAATAATGTCGTTGTTTGGTTTTAGTCCAAAATTACACAAACATTTGTTTTAGAACAAATTGTTTTATTGAGATTGATCGAGTAATAATTTAATAATCGTTCTGGGTAAAGTGAATAGTAAAACGCGTGGGTTTTTCATTTGTAAGTAATTATCGTAGAATGTCGTTGCTGATTGATGTGGGTGTGTGAAACGCCAAGTTATTTGTTTTTAATTAAAGTTTTGAATGGAAAGCTTTTTCTACTCTATATGTTATACAGATTTTAAATAAATAATTCCAGTAAATAACCACATGGAATCTTCTCGCAAGCTAATTAGGCAATTTTAAGTTTTCATTAAAAGGTTATACAATTTCGTTAAAATAAACCCTATCTTTTCCAAAGGTTAGTCGAGAACGCGTCTAATCTTTATTACTTCTAGTTCTAGTTAAAGAGGAGGTGGGGCCCATGTGCCATTTTTTCTATTGCTACCAATAAAAACAATGTCATATGAGCTCCACGTCCTCTTCAACTGTGTATTTCGAACAGACCGTGGTTTTATAATAGCCTGGGATGTCAAAAAGAAAAAAGTTAACTATAGTCTCTGTCTGCCGTGTGTACTAAACCATACAGGAGTATAAATAAAAACATATTTATAAGTATCCTCAACCACCTCAACCTGTTACCATTCACTTAAGCCTTAAAACATACAGACAGATAGGGTGAAGTAAAAAACAATGGGAGTCTGGGATCAACACAATGAACCTCCAATCTCCATTGTCACTTTTTACATATATTAGGTATATCTATTGTTATACTTATATTCCGATACAGCAGCAATGCAGTTTGAATGTGTTTGTTTTAACACGGTGGTGGTAAGAATGCGCTAGCCTTTTTTTAATTTATTATAGATAAATCTGGTTAAGCAAAATGCGGCGTTAAGTACCATTTTTCAATATGAAAGATGTTAAAGATACAAATTAAATGATATTGCGCTTTATCCCGTATGTAGCAGAGAAGGCAGAGGTAGCCTAGTGTTAAGACATTCCGGTTCCCATTTTCCACTGGATTTTGTAGGCATTTCGTGTTGAGTGGCAGAGCTCAACGCTGCGCTTTGCTTCGTCAAGAGAGTGAAGAAATGAAAATGTTAAATATTTCTTCATTTCCACGAGTTGTGATTTTTATGTCTCCTTTTTGATAAAAACAAGCAACGCCTTGACAATATCTTAAGACTAGGTTCCCTCTACCTTCCCTACCATAAGTGAGAAAGATGCATCATACTGAATAAAAAAGGTATCCTTAAAATACAAAAAAAAAACTGGATTTAGGTCAAAGGATAAAGTGTGCCTTGCGGATATTAGTTGTTAATGCAGACGTGTTTTCTGGCGAGAATCGTGATAAAAGTGTTTTTTACGAATGTAGGACAGGCCGCTTGTAAAATGTTCCTCTGTAGTAAACAAAACTACACTAACTATGTACAATGTAAATACAAACAGGAAAATAACGCTTTCTCGTTTAGATTGAAATCTAAAATCTAACTTTTATTTAAGTGTCGATATAATTGTGATAACATAACATATGCCCAAAAAGCTCTTTATTTCCCACCATATAAACTAGGAATTGAACTGAAATATACAATTTCGTATGAATTTATATGCATGTAATACTATAGTAAAAATATACATCTGTTTATGTATAAAGTTTTTCACACCAAATTCATACTTATATGTAGGTACTTCACAGTTTTACGCTTTAAATACATCTTTTTATATATCATATTCGCAATGTTTCACTTCATTGCCCCTAGTGGTAATCGAACCCATAACCGTCGTATTACAGTCACAAGATTATGCCACTGCGGCAGTCCCGGACAGAATAAATGTTGATAAATATTATTAAACCTCTTGTAATGGGTGGACTTCTCTAGGGCCTTAATAATATTTATGTACAAAAGTATATTTAATGTCTCGTGGATGGATAGTTTAGTCTAGAATAAATAATACTTATATTGTATAATCATTTCTTTTTATTTTTAATTAAGGCAGTATTAAGATACTCTGTGCCCCACTTTCCGCCAGATATTCGAGACATTGTGTATTACGTAACAAAACTTAATGCCTAACCTTTTATCTTGTTACCAGAGCGATGAAATGAAAATATAATAAATAATTAGTTTCCCTGAGCGGGAATCGAATCAACACCTGTGTTATTATAGCCACAATCTGTCCTGCTGCGCTACGATGTCTACAAATAAATATAATAAAAGCACGACTAGATAGATAACAATGTCGGGAGGTCAATAGCCTTTGTATAATTAAAACGTTTTAAAATAAATTATTACACGTCTGTTTTCTGACCTTCGTGCTAAAGATGCGTTTATAACTTCATACATTTAACGTTCAGCTTTACAAAATAAACTTATATATATATATATATATATATATATATATATATAAATGTAAAACAAACTATAATATGTAAATGTTATTATGTAGTGGGAATGAATCATTCTCATTTCTCTGTTAAGGCAAAGCACAGCGTTGAGTTTCGATTAGTGACACCTTGTCCTTAAATGTTATACTTTGTAAAGCTTTTATTCTCTGTAATTCTGTACGTAGGTGCTTTTTGTAGGTACTCACTTATATAAATATATTTTTTTCTTTAATGTTCATTCCCCTTTTATTACACTAAGATAAACAATTGAATCATAGTTGCGATAAACCGATGTAAAATCGCGCAAATAGCATTTTATAGGTAACAAACCAACTCTATGACGTAAATTGCTCTATAATATTGTAATTAAATTAAGATCAACGACCTCGTTTTATTTTAGGCTTTCTGGAAATTTATGTATTGGGTGAGTTTTTCTTTTTGATTCTGGTGAAGGTTAAACAATTGTTTTTTTGAAAAAAAAAATGATTTTCTGAATCATAAGGTGAGCTCTGGCATGACAAGGCACGGTGTTGATTTTTCGCAATCAACACGCAATGACTCAAATTGAATGGGAGAAAAGCGTAGAGACTTGACACTAAGTTCTTTCGCAGGTGAAGAATTTAATTGATTTAAAGCGCAAATTTCAGGTAGCACTAGTTCAAAAAAAAAAATGAGTTGTATAGCCTACCGGGACAGGTATATTATTAGGTATATATCACACTAATCATTACGATGTTGTGCATTGTATGACACATTATGACATTTGTATCTTGAATTTCTTTTTTTGTTATTTATTATAGAAAAATATATATAAGATCAGAATTAAATTTGAATCGATTTATTCCTGCAGCCATGTCACCTCGCCATATTGTGTTATACACATTTCTTAGTCATGAACAATTGACCATTTAGGCAAATCTGTAGGTAGGTAAAAGACAGTTCGTTAAAAAGAAAAGCCAAAAAAGACGGCTGAACAAAAAATGAAATAGTAAAATATTCGAATTTTAAAAATCGGTTATAAGTATAAAGATAATCAATTTTTTGTCGTTCGTTTGTATTCTCAGCTTAAACTTATTTAA
>DWAO01002385.1:0-16126 GCA_018230605.1 Heliconius congener | reverse complement strand
TCATTACCACCCCCGGCATTTAAAACCGGCGTGAAGTAGTGGCTTTATGCCACTGAAGAAATCTAAAAATTAAATATTTCATTTCCTCGAGTGGGAATTGTACCTGTCACGTTTACAGTCATACGCTTGGGCCCTTACGCCACGACTGGCCTCTTAGGTAAAATTGATGTAAATTATTTATAGCACTAACATACTTTTAATTTAACATCTTTACTTCTTTGAAATCTTCATCCAAGGATGATATGATTAACAACAATGATTACAAATTTATGCGAAATTTATTATGAATTTCTTTTTATTGTAGATATCTATTTCAATACAAATTAATTCAACAATAAAAATAATAGAGTTCTTAAAGTTGTTTTTTTTTATAATTAAGGCTGTAAATATTGCGGTTGTAAATTCGATCTCCAATCAAGTAACTACAATATTTATTTAAATTTATATTTTTATTAATAAAATATTATCTTGGCTCTGGTGTCGAGGCAAAGCGCGGCATTGAGTCCCACCACTCAACACTCAATGCCTCCAGAATTCGGCGAAAAGTGAGAAATGGAGTGTCTTAACACTAAATACCCTCTGCTCACAATGATGTATGCGGGATACAGCGTGAAGCTGATTTTTTTATTAATACATTGAGAATATATTAGTTTTAGGTAGGTACAGGAACTCTACATAATAATATTGATTGTCATAAACAATAAATGTAACACAAGTGCTTACCGACAAATTGTATTAATATGCCTTGCCTGAGTCAACGTTATTTACTAGTAAACAGGTCTTACCACATAAGTTTATTATATAAGCAAAACATTTGCATATATTTTTTTGGTTTTGACCAATAGCTACTTCCATGTAACAAGCAAATTTTTATGATTAAAAATATAAAAAATAAGCTATAACTGTACTGTACATATAAATTTAAGTCAAGTTAATTCATAATTAAGCACTTAATTTTTCAACATGTTTCATTCTATTTTGTTCAGCATTTCCCATATAATGTAGAAATATCCCATATTAGGTTTTTTTTATTCTATTAAAAAATATATATTACATTTTATATGTGTATTTATATTTATTTATACGTGTGTTTTGCATAATATTTGAACTTTCGTATTGTAATATTATACTTTTTTCAGATAACTTCTTCAAGTTATAGTATATATGATAAAAAGTAGCCTATATGTGTGTTATTATGAAGTATCAACTATATTTCTGTGAAGTTTCATTTAAATTTACTATTAAGTACTTATTATTTACTAACTATTCAATCATTTTTGCGTGAAAGAGGAACAAACATTTATGCTCACAAGCCTTCACTTTTATAATATTATTATGATTCCCTGAAATTAGATTTACACTAAAAAAAATATATTATATATATATATATTTGAACGCGTTACTATTGTTTACATTATTATTAAATAATTATATATTTTATATGTATAATTAAAATGACAATAAAATATTAAATTGGAATATCAGTATGCGTGTACGTATTTTGTCATACGGAAATATAATTTATAAATGTTATCACAATAATCATAGGTTCTAAGATATAGCGGTGCGACAGGTGGGCCGTCAGGTGTTTGCACTTGCTGGGTGTGAGCGCACCGACTCTGATAAGAATATTGATAACGGCCTGAAGCACTGCTAATCTAATAACTTTTGCCGTGACAAAATTACTTATAAATACTGTTGTCGTATAATTGTTTTTTTTTTAATTTTAAATATATTTAAAAAATGTTTACAAATAGTTACATGTGAATCTTATCTAATTCCAAAAAAAATATTAAATATGGCTGTTTTTATGTTATAAAATATAGTATAGAGATTATTTGTCATATAATTTAGAGTGGTAGGCTTAAAAGTCTAATTACACAAGACTTTGTTCACTACTTTCCTGTCATTTTAGCGTGTTGCTATTACTTGGTGAAGCTACACATCAAAACCAACATAGATTCGGTTATATATACTTAATCATAATTTATATATAAATAAATATTTGAGACCAGTCATGGTACAGGGACACAGTGTGACTGTAAAACCGACTGGTTGTGGGTTCGAACCCCACTTGAGGAGGTGGAATATTCATTTAAATTTATATTTCTATTTCTTCGCTCTGGTGTCGAGGCAAAGCACGGTGTTGAGTTCTGTCACTCAACACGCAATGCCTCCAGAATTCGGCAGAAACTGGGGAACGGAGTGTCTCAACGCTAAGTCCTCTGCCTACCTTGTGGAGCTGATTTTTTTTTTTTATTTATAAATGGTTGAATACCTACCTATATCTTTAGGACCATGGTGACTTTACAATAAGAACTGCATAACTGCATTGTGTATGTATGCGTAACCACGTAGAGCACAGAATGGTGTCTAACTTGCGTCCAGCAAAATCATGATTGATTTTCTTACAAACTGAATAGCGAACATTGCAAGTAGCCATGTGGTTATACATTAATACAACAAAACAAGAGGTTTCATGTCACCGAGCGTGTCCACTGTAACTTGTATCCACTACATTTACAACATTTCCTATGTAAAACGAACCCTATTGCTCTTATAATAAATATGAATAAGTACTAAAAGTAATAGAGACTTAGGTTTATATTGGTTACCGCTACTGATTACAACAAAAGGTACAACGTGACAACAGTTATTTTAAACAAAGATAGTGCCGTACCAAACCCATTACACAGTGAGAATTAGTGATTGTCTATTCTTAGAGCAGTTTTTTAGTTTATTTGCCTTCGCGCATCCTAAATGATCGACGTCTGACATACTAATGTCAGGGCAGGAATGAAAAACAAAAAATATTTTATGCTAAAATTCGTGTTGTGTAGCTTTTGTGGGTCATTTTTGACAATGTATAACATCTATTGTATACTAATTTAATTTTTAAACAATTTTGAAACGCAAGAAAAATATTTTTCTTATTTTTTTAAGTATGTTTTCTTATTTTTTTTTGTTAAATAAAAAAAAAGTATATAAATATATGTTTATACAATATTTTTTGTATTATATACAAAACAAACGATTTTAATAATTAAAATGTTATATAGATATTTGTTTATAATTAGAAACTATTTAAGACAGTAAATCGCAAAAATAATTCCACGTTGGCTGCCAGGTGGACGCACTAAATACGCACTTATCGTACTGTGACAACGCAAACAAAACATTAGCCCCAATAAAGTGATTAATGATATACTTCAATTGTTGTACAAATACACATTTTCTTTTATAGTAGTATCTGATAATATTTCCTTATCGTTTGAGTATGTTTGTGCTAATACACAAGAAATGTGAGCATTGACGCAGGTCGTTTTTTTAGCTTCACGCTGTATCCCGCGTATATCAGGGTAAGCAGAGGGAATACAGTGTTAAGAGGCGACGTGCCTCTCAACACACAGTTGAGAGGCCGTCATGGCACAGTAGCACAAGAGCGTGACAGTTAAGGTGACGGTTGTGGGTTCCATTCTCACTCGTTGAAATCAATTATTCTTTATTAATATTTTCATTTCTTTCCTCTGGTAACAAATTGAATAATTTTTAACTGAATGTTGAAAAGATGTGCTGATAGAGAGAAATGCTGAAAAAGAAAGAAGAATGTCAGTTATTTAGACAGTCACCTATATTGTTATGGATTCAGTTTTCAATCGTGTAAATATTTACACTTATTTCTCGAATGTGATTAAACTCAATTTCGCAATGTAGTAAACAATGTCTTTAGCAACGGAAAATACTGAATGAAGAATACGTTACAATAAATTATTTAATTTTTCTTACCATAATCCACAAATGTGGAATTTGTGTATGAAAATAAATAATAATATTGTCAAGCAAGAACTGATATGTTTATATAGGTCGGTTATAGAAAGAAATTTGACACGATGGTATTCCTTATTTGATGATATAAAGCTTATTTTAAATTACTATTAATATACTTTACATATAAATGTAAAAAAAAAATTGCTTCACGCTGTATCCCGCACACAGTAGGGTGGACAGATGGAACCTAGTGTTAAGACCCTCCGTTCCCCACTGATAATATATAATTCAAACAAATATAGTACATATACATAAATTGCGATATATTGCTATAACTTGAACTTTGATTTGGGGCCTGTCAGACTCGTTAACCTTTCACGAAACTCTACTCCTCTCTATTATTTGTTCTTTAATAGGTCTACCGTGAACTTTGTATGTGAACAGCAAAATATTTACAGCCAGTGACATTTTGAATTTCTAATAATGATGGTCATTTGAGTACCTAATTTACTTTTAGTCATAATCAGCTTCACGCTGTATCCCGCACACAGCAGGGTAGACAGAGGGAACGTAGTGTTAAGACATTCCATTCCCCAGTTTCCGCCGAAATCTGACTGTATTGGATGTTGAGTGGCGGAACTCAACGCTGCACTTTGCGTGAACACCAGAGCGAAGAAATGAAAACATAAATTTAAATAAATATTTCATTTCCTCGAGTGGGGATCGAACCCACAATCATTCGCCTGCTCTACCCCATGACCGGCATCGATTTACTTAGCTAGAGTGCTTTCAAGACTCTTTGTTATTACTTTTAGCTTTCAAATAAACTAATTTCTTATAAATTGCCCCTACCTGTTTTATAAAATTGCACTAAAATTATCTCAATCAGAATACTTGGCACATTATTTTCTAAAATTGAAATTTGCTACGTATTTTATATAGTTTTATAGCATACCCTTTCACACTAACATATGCACCCTCGAATTACTATTTAATATTCAATAACCATAAGAAACGTACACTCAGAAGTCAAAACTACTATTATATTCACGCGGAGGTCGGGAGTGAAACGTTACATTTTAAATATTCAAAGAGTGTAAAGGGCAACGCGCATATTTCCCTTGGGCTTGAGTGCGTCTCCGGCTTACGACTGGCTTAAAAGTTTTATGTATCTATCTATATTATATTATTATTGTGTTTATATTTATGTATATCAGCTTCACGCTGTATCCCGCTCACAGCAGGGTAGGCAGAGGGAACCTAGTGTTAAGACACTCCGTTCCCTACTTTCTGTCGAATTTTGAAGGCATTGCGTGTTGAGTGGTAGAACTCAATGAATCAGAACTCTCCTCGAGTGGGGATAGAACCCACAACCAGTCGGTTTTGCAGTCACACTGTGACCCTGAGGCAAAACTGGCCTCAATAATTATATTTAAATTATCAAATTACATACATAATTACATATTTAATTCGTAGTAGCGTAGTAATGATGGGTCTAATCAAGCAACGTGGTTTTGGGATCAAAATGCATTTAGCGCATTGCAGTTACCTAAAATGCCTAATACATTCTGATATTGAATACTGTTTGGTAATTAGGTAAACAATAAAAAATATATTTGAAGCTATTGTAGCGAAGGAACAAATATTTAATTGTAAACACGATAGTTGTGGGTTGTATCCGTACTCGGGGGAATGAATTATTATTGTTTAATTTCCCCGCTCTGTCTATAACATAGTGAGTACCGTCATTTAAGACGTGATGTCTCTAACTCGGACTGGACGCAGAGAACGAAGTTGCTTCAAATCACTATATCGTCAGTAGGTTCTCTTTACCTGCCTGCTCTATCAAACATAAAACTAAGGAAAAGAAATAAACATTGTGTTTTTATTCTTCTTGTATTATTTAATTGTGACCTTTGTTACAAACATAATATACCTACGTATATATAAATAGCCAACAAAAACAACAATTGAATTGAAAAACATAATAAGAATTATTCTACATACGGACGTAATTCTATGTACACACTACTTCTACAATACATAATATTTCGTATTTGTAAACAGAGTAGGAAGAGGGAGCTAAGTGTTAAGAAGACTCTCCGCTCCCCACTTTCCGCCGTATTTGGGAAACATTAAGTGGCGGAACTCAACGCCGCGCTATATCTCAACACCATAGTTAATACACAAATCTAAAATTAAATAAAATCAATCACTAATTCACCTGAAATTTAAGAAACTCACAATCACGTGCAAGGCTTTCCAAACTTACGTAAATATCACTTACATAAAACAAAGTTACTATTGAACGAGGTAACAATATAGTACCTATGTATGTACCTACGTGTACGGTGTACGCGTAACGTCGGTCTGTTCGTGTTTACAGTTAGGCGAACATTATTGTGCTACAACCACAACAATGGCGGCGGTGATGTGATGTTGTAATGTAGGTAATGGATTTTGTAATAAATTATTTATAGGAATTATAAATTAAGCCGAATTAATTTCGTATTTTTAAATATATACTAAACAAAGATAGAAATAGTCTCTGGTGTCAAAGGTGACCACGAAAATGTCTACACGTGACCACGAACTACTTCAAATTGTTCGAATCGTTGGGTTTCTAAAAATATTTAATATAAAAATATTTACTAATGGTTATAGAGTTTCAAAGTCAGATAAAAGATTTATAGGAACTTCAAATAATTTAATGTAAGACATATACATACAGTCTCTACCTATAGATAGAGGCAAAAAAGTTTTTGAGAGTCGATAAGAAGATTTAAATGCTCATTATTATTTTTTAAAACATGGAAAAGAAGATGAGCAAAGCAAATTAAAATATTTACTAACAAATATACCATTTCCTTGACTAGAAATTGAATTCACAACCTGCCACGTCTACAGTCACATGCTTATGCCCCTGCACCATACTAGATACGTAATACAAAAGAATCTTAACTAAATTATAGTATTATATATAAATTTACATATATATGTAGAGCCGTCCTCGTGCAGCGGAAGTGGTGCCCCAGTCACCTCGTGCATTGTATGCGAAATAAAGATACCTACTGTTATCTATAGCGTGTGGACTATTTTTAGTTGCTAATAGATACATGTTGTATGACGGGACTAGGTGAACGGCATCATATTGACAAATGTTGCAGTTTGCTGCAATACTTTAATATTATTATTGTCACAATATTAACTTACAAACTGCTTAAGAACCAAGAAAGAAAGTTTGTGTATTACCTGTAACAATAATATAAAGAGACTTTTTCTAATAGAACATATGAGAATGTTTTCTGGCACTCGCAGTCACATTTTTCCCTTCACTTTCACCGAAAGATAGAGGAGATTGTGGAGCAACATATAAGCTACTTTTTATTCCGGAATTCCCGCGGGATCTTGTGAAAACTGCCTTTTGCGCGCGTGAGTATGGTTGTAGAGATACATATGAAATAAACAGGAAAAAAAACTAAGTTTATTTTCGCTAGCTACAAATAAAATAAAAATTATTATAAATAACAATTTATTTACTAAACCAACCAATATTAAACAAATAGTCCTATAATTCAAAGGCGAAGCCGCGAACTGTCCGAACGCTAGTATTAACTGTAATTATATTATACATGCAATTTTATAAAAATAAATTAATATTTTATGTATACATAATTTCATACAAAGTAAACAGTAAAAACGAAGTGAAGTATTACATACTCGGCTTGCAAATTTGAAATAAGAATAGTGTTTTAGAAAGAAATGGTTACTTAATGTAAAGAAAATTAACTTATCCAAGGCCTTATACGAGGGAAATTATCCAAAATTATAAACGCAAAAAAATATTATAATCAAGTGATAAAAAAAATATTTATATTTGATGTATTGGGTCTTCGATTGATATTTCAGTCATACAAGTATATAAACTGGTTATGATATAAGCAACAAAAAACGTAAAGGTATTTCAGCTTAATTCATGTAGCAGTCGTGGCCGAGCGGTTAAGGCGTCTGACTAGAAATCAGATTCCCTCTGGGAGCGTAGGTTCGAATCCTACCGACTGCGAACTTTTTTCTTATTATTTTTATTTTTTTTTTTAACGAGAAAAATATAAACAAAATTTTATAATTTAATATATAATATTTAAAAGTTTTGTAAAGCCGTATAATATTTTTTGCGAAACGGAGAAATAATGATTTAAAATAAATACATACGTACAGAATTCGGCAAAAAATGAGGTACGGAGTGTCTGAACACCTACTGTTCCCTCTGCCTACTCAGCTGTGTGCGGGATGCAGCTACACGCAAAAAATATATATATAAAAGCATGTTACAAAATATATTCCATGTAATAATGCATGCAGGTGAAAAAGATTCCGACGAATTGAGAATCTCCTTTTTTTTTAGTCGTTTAAAAATTATTAACAAACATAAAATCATAAGCGTATTGGACACATTCTACAACGCGTAACACAATTGCAATGTCTCTCTTACGTCTAGTTTGATATTAAGATAAGTCACAGGGACGGACGCAACATAATTCAAAACAACAAAACTAACAAGCCTCCCACTCATCGATCGGTGAGAAGATGGCCGCGGCCAGGCTCTCATTAAGGCTGCACGTGCGTCGCCCACGGCATCGCATGCTTTTACCGGCCAGGGTTGCAACACCAATCGATAAACCCAATAACATTTTTCTGTATTTCATTAGAAAATATTTTACTATACAAGTACAGCGATTAGCTCAAAGTACAAAAACAAGTTTCTTATCTATCCATTAACTTCTATGAGCACCACGCTAATGGGATTAAGCCGAAAAAACAACATAACGTGAATAAAAACACAATTTACAGTAAAATGAAACACTAAACCACATTAGCTCCGGCCAACTGCCACCCCTGTGCAAAATAACTTTTCGTCATGGGATTACGAGTCCGTACCAGGGATTTAAGGTTTCATTACTTTGCTTCGTGTTCTCCCCCGTAACGACCGGCCCCTACTATTGCAAGCCATAATGTTGTTATACGTATTATATATAAACAAATTTACTTTAAATTTATTGTTTTCTTTCTTTTTATTATTTAAATTTCATTTTACCATATTTTTATATATGTGAGGTACATAATTATATAAGATATGGTGGTTATGTTATATAGTTTATATATAAGATAGAAGATTTATTACATTTTCATATAGTGTTATAAAAACGTTTAACGTATAATTGAATATCCAATAAAATATGGTATTTTTTTTGCATTTGAAAAAAGAATATATATAATTATATATAAATTTTCAAATATATTTATCTGTAGTACGATTGACGAGAACTTATAGTAACACTGCTGGTAGGGCTATAGAGTCAAGTTAGAGAGGGTAGTGGAGCAAGACCTCTAATGTACAAATATTGCGGGCGAAATGAATATATTCGTCCCCTCCCCATCTAAGGCCAAACAAGTGTGCGTTTTGATTAAGTTGCTGATATGAATGTATGGGACGGAAATTAGAAGGGACAGCCCTTAAGATGAATATAAGCCTTACGACCCCGTAGCCTATTCTTGTCTGATGATCTTTGAAAAAAATATTGCGAAATAGATTTTGGATAGATCTAAAGCCAAATGTACTATATAGTAACTTTATATACTTACTGCAAATTCGTTTAATCTTTAAAATTTATTTATTTTTAAAATACAAATCATTTAGAGATATTAATGAATGACTTATAGATAGATATAAATATACCTGTTTTTAATTTTAGGTCTAATTAGTAAAGTCATGCGCAGAAAGTTAAAAAAAACCCAATCGTAAAAATACAGACTAATACAATATTTGTTTGTAAAAGTTGACAGTTGTTCCCATTCCATCCAATCCTGACTACAGTACGTCCCAAGTGTCCCGCTAATACTCCATATGGCGCTATACAGTCTGCTGTGTACAAATAACCAGTAAAGCAAGACCTCCAAAGGGTAGCATATATTATGGATGGTAGTGACGGTAGCTGGTCACCCTACGCTGGTTAATATTCGAAGTACTGAAAGGGCGGAAAAGTGATGCAATGCCATGTGCATGCATTAGGGATGAGACAATCGGACACCAGTCGCGTCGATTAGTTCATACAACTGGCCACTGTTGACGGTATTAATAATATGATTTTATAACAATACTTAATTTACAATGATTTCTTGGTCCGTACAATGAAGTAACTTTTAAAAAATATATATTTCCTTTTTTAAATATGCATACGTCTAATATAATTGACATTGACATAATATTATTGACGTAATTTATTAATGACGCCAAAACGTATGGCGACTATTTTATACCATATTTAAATACACACACATACCACTACTATGCAGGAAGATACTAGATATATAGAATTCATTTTAACATACATTTGATTATTTCAATATGATTACCTTATTCATTAAGTTGAGTGCCTGCACTCAACACGCAATGCTTCCAGAATTCGTCCGAAACGTAGCTTAACACTAGTTCCCTGTCTACCTTACTGAGTGCGGGATAAAGCGTGAAGCTGAACTGATTTGATTTACACAATTTACATATAGATACACTATAATACAGTCATCTATATACTTGAAAATTATAAAAATATACATATTTCCTATACATTCTCACATTGTCAATAGCCGCAAATATCTAAGGCTCACGTTTCCTGAAGCTCTGTCTGTCTGGCGCCGGACACGTGACACCCACATTCTTCTGTTACCAACCGCAGTGATATATTGTCTAAAGTATATATAACATATAATATGACCGCATGCCTTATTGGATATTCAATTATTGTTTCTAATATTGCTTATGAAGTACATAAGACGTTTACAAATATTCATAATATACAGAACAAAATTGATTTAAGATTAATAATTTTTAATTTTTTTAGCGTCACCCTGTATCTCGGACACAGCAGTGTAGGCAGAGAGAAGCTAATGTTAAAAATACTGCGTTCCCTATTTTCCGCCAAAATCTAGAGGCATTTCGTGTGGCTTCTTAAATTTAGAAGCAAAATATTTGATAATATTCTAAATTATATATGAAAAAATCGGTTTCATGCTGTATCCCGCACACAGCAGGGTAGGCAGAGGGAACCTAGTGTTAAGACACTCCGTTCCCCACTTTCCGCCAAGTTCTGGAGGCATAGCGTGTTGAGTGGCGAAACTCAACACCGCGCTTTGCCTCGACACCATCGAGCCAAGAAATGAAAATATAAATGTAAATAGATCCCCTCGAGTGGGGATCGAACCCATAACCAGTTGATTTTGTAGTCACAGTGCCCCTGCGCCACGACTGGAATAATATATGAAAAAATTAATATTAATACGTAAACTTTCTAATTAAACTGTAAGAAAGCGTAAATGACTCGGAGACTTTGCTTTCTTCAAAGATCAATATTTACTATTCACACGGACATCCACCCACGTGACAAGTAGGTTCTTTACTGTTCACGCCTCATGTTCATCCTCAATATAGGACGTAAGGTACCACCTATTTACATACAAATATAAAAAATAAACATTTTTAGATAAGTTGTTGAGTATTCTATAAAGAAGAGTAGTAGGAGTGGCTTTTAAATTAATTAAAAAATATCAATGCAAAAATTTATTTACAAACGCAAATAATTCATTCCTAATAAAGAAACTCTCGTGAGGCCGTCATGGCGCACTGGCACAAGCGTGAGACTGTAAACGCGACGGTTATGGGTTCTATCCCCACTTCCCAATCGGGAAAATAAATAATGATTTATTAATATTTTTATTTCCACTCTCTGGTAAAAAGGCAAAGTGCGGGATTGAGTTCTGCCATTTAACACACAATGTGTTAAAAATTCACCGGCAAGTGAGCAACGAAATCTCTTAACACTGGGTTCCCTCTGCCTAGCCTATTTACTACTACTAGCCTATATGCGAGATAGAGCGTGAACCTAAAAAAAATAAAGAAACGAAACATTTATTATGCTTATATACAGAAAACAAGTTTTTGTACGCGGAAATAATGTGATTTGATCTTTAAAATGGAGCACTTGAAAACACTCGAACTTTTTGCGGATGCCTGATCTTTTAACACCACTGTATGAGTGTAATGACAAATACTTAGAAGCTGTTAAGATTATTTCTCAATATTCACACCATAGCATAGTAAAGTATTTTTTTAACATAGTCTTTTTGAGGCCAGTCGTGGCGCAACGGCTCAAGCGTACGACTAAACGTGACAGGTTGTGGGTTCGATTTGCGATATGAAAGCGTGGCGCTAAATACTTAATTTATCAAAAAAACGCTTTACTAAAACACAAACAAACGATTTAAAAATCTATTTTTTTGAATATTTAAATCATATTCCATGAACATGAAGATGAAAAGTATTATTTAAAATATTTATTTTTTCGCGTTACACGTTTATACAAATAGATTTTTTCTTAATTTCGTCACAAAATAAAAATATTTTTTCGTATTTTTCACAACTTGTTCTATATGTGAGCCACATAAAATTTAATTTTTACGAGATAAGTGGCGAAAGTGAGGACATGTATGCTAGGCGAGGCGATAACATGTTGATAGCTATAGACTCTTGTCGCGGTAATTTATAGTCCATAATGCTCTTACTGATATATTTTATAGTATGAAAAATAGCAACATGAAAATATGAAAGGAATCATAAAACTAAAAACATTAATAAAACTTATATCAGGCTAAAGATAACGTGTCGATCGGTATGGAATCTTTTTTTATTTTTAGTTATAATATGTATTTATGGTTAAGAACGACGATCGATAAGAAAAATTAAAAAGATAAAATACAGTGAAAAATAAAATATGTATAATAATATTTTATCTCCTTAAGTGGGAATCTAACCCACAACTTATCTAACACTACTACTAACACGCTTATGCCCCTGTGCCACGACTGGCCCAAATAATCTTATTTTAAGTTTATAGATTTTTACTTCTAATGTAAATTGTAGTTAAAGCAAAAAATTGTGATTATTTACATACATATGTCGGTTATATAACATATAATAAAACATAAATATGTTATATTATATGGTACATAACCGATATATGTATGTAAAAAGCCATAATTGTATAGGTAATACAACTTATATACCTGACAATTGTCGTCATAGTGGCGCCGCGTGCGTGAATAATGGTCACTAACGAGCACACGCGACCGTATTGAATTCTACATGAAATGGCCACTTTAATCTTCTATAGATAAAAATTATATTATTCTTATATTTTTATATGAATTATCCTTTTTTTATGTATGTATCTAATACAGACAATATGAGAGACTTTTAACCTACTTATATACTTATTTCTGTATACATATATCTATATATAACAGTTTAATTTGTACTATATTAAAAAATGTACTATGAAGTGAAACAGTTCAAGCTTATAATGTTAATTATATCACTATGCTATCTAATTATGTATTTAGCAATCAATATACACAGGCCCTGTGGCGCAACGGATAACGCGTCTGACTACGGATCAGAAGATTCCAGGTTCGAATCCTGGCAGGGTCGCGGTAATATTTTTTTTAAATTATTTTTCTGTTTTATATTTTTTGTACAACATAAATGATAATTAAAATATTTAGTATATATTTATTAGTGACTTGCCATTTTCTAACATGAATATTTTCATAATTATGTTCCTTAGATGTAACGATAAAATTAACGCGCGCGCTAAATTACTTAATTTATAATTTAGTATGTAAATGTTGATTTTATTGTATACAAAAAATACATAAATAACATTATGATTAGAATAATTAGAATTTTAAAAAATCATTAAAAAAAGACAGAAAGCCAAAAAAATCATAAGAATTTTATTTTACAAACCACTAAAACACCTTATCGATCGAGTATAATAAATTTTTCGTTATCTTAACACTCAAATTTGTGAAGTGTCAAAATTCATAGGTTAAAACAAAATATTTTGAAAAGATAAGATATTTCGTATTGAACGTGTACATCTTTAGTAATAGTGATAGAGAGCGCAAAAAACCAACTCTTGATTTTTAAACGTAAAAAATACATGAAACAGGTCTGACCCGAACTCGTCTAGAGTGAAAATCGAACCCACAACCATGAAATAAAAATTTTCATTTCTTCGCTTAGTATTCCACTCATCTCGCAATGCCTCCTCCTCGGCGGAAAGAGGGGAAACGGAGTGTCTTAACATTTGCTTCCCTCTGTCTTCCCTGCTATATGAGGGATACAGCGTGAATAAAAATATGTAAATTATATGATATACTTACATTATTATATCTACAACAATACCAGCTGTTCAACTATTTACGGACGGCTATCACTAGAGGTCAAGAGCGCGCCTTCCGCCGCGATAAGCCAAAACACAGCATCCCCACTATATATTTGTAAACTATCAATGGCATAAAACCATCGATAACGTCACATATGTCAACGTTTTTGTAGTATTCCTTCGATAAGAAATATGAAAGATAAAACAATATTTGTATATACGAGAGGAAAAATGTTAACTAAATTGTTAGTATTTTATTCATATTCTAAAAATTTTAAATTATTTATTAATTTTTTTCACGTTTTACATACATTCAAGTATGTAATAATATTAGTATATACTGGTGTTTCTTTTTCATAGTCACGTTACTATACTATACTAGTATTGGAAGATCTAGTGAGTTCTATTCTCATTTTTTATACGTGATATAGCTTATATAGAGAAAGGTTTTTTAAAAATAAATAAAAGTAAAAATTCATTAAGAGTTATAAGCACAACAGTACACATTTTAGTTTGATGCAAGTATTTTTTTTAAGTTTACATTTACTCTTAAATATCTGTATTTTAAATATTTTCTCAGATTTTAGCCCCTTATACGTGGAGCAAACATCCTGTCAAGGTAAATATTGATCTGACCGTTGAGAGATGGCTCCGGACATCACAGACGTGTGCTAAACACCTATGTAGCTTGAACTTATCAATGTACCTTTTTATTTGCTTCTAGAAGGTAACAATATATGTAGCTGATAATAAAATGGATTCTTTTTATATTTAAGATTAAATCATAAACAGTTTTATTATTGCTCCTATTGTTAAAACATTCCGTTACCATTAAGACGCTTACGTTTCTCACTTACCGTTGAATTCTATAGGCATTACATGTTAAGGTCGTGGAACTCAACGCTGCGCTTTGCCTCGTCACAAGAACGAAAACAAAAATGAAAATATTAAATATGTCATTTGCCTGAGTAGGTTCGATTCCTCCATAGCCGTCGCAATTACAGTCGCATTTCATCATTTTGCAAAATCTACCCTCCAACATAACATTATCATATCTGATACAACATGTCACTGATCCGGGCTCGTCGTACAATCACACTGGGTGCTATGATGCGAGAACCATCAGATTAGCGTTAGCACGCAGACTGTGACGAAACGATTTAGCGTACGACTTTTTTATATATATATATATACGAGTATATATGTAAGTTTCATTAGTAAGCAAGTATTGTGGTGTTGTAATATTATTGTAATGTATACATTTGAAATTAAATTACTTCTCACTGAACCTACAAAATATAACATATACATTATTTATAGAAAAATAAAAGAAAACGTGCCTGTAACATTAAATATTAATAGTAAAAATATTATTTTTTATATGTTTGTTTATCTATTTTTATATGCACAACTTTCTTATTGTACTTATATCTGATGCAGAGCCTTAGTAGTCGAGCTAAACTAGAAAAAAATACTAAATTATATATTATTAATAATTAAAACTGTAAACAACAAAAGTTTGTAGAGCGTAATATGCATTAACATATGAAAAATATCCTAAAGTAGAACATATAACAAAGAATCATAATAATTTAGCTAACCTGAACTCAAACAAAAGCCTGATATTGATGTAAAATAATGAAAAATCTTTAATATTTGACAATGGCCCATAATAGACCGGCTATTTTTTATGCGAGAAATCGTAATAAGCGTGTATTCTACTGTATTATACATAAATATACAGTCTGTATATATTTATTTTCTTTCCCTACAACTAAAAATAATTCATTGTTAGCTTATGTACACTTTATGACTCAACGAAAAGTAGACTTCCGGAATGGCACGTGAACCCATTTCCGGTCTCAAGGAAATGGAATATGCATCGTGAGAAAAACATATTGATTTTTTCTCTTTCATACTCGTCTACTTTTATTTTAGTACGGTATACGTATTACAGTACAAAATTATATATTTGTAATTTATTGTACCTACGTAATAGATATTTGCATATTGTTTTAGTGTGATTTTTAAACATTTTTAAAGTGTTATTCCACACTTAGAAAAGAAAAATACTTATT
>DWAO01002384.1:0-16127 GCA_018230605.1 Heliconius congener | reverse complement strand
TGCCTTCCCTGCTGTGTGCGGGATACAGCGTGAAGCTGATTTATTTTATTTTTATTTTAAAAATCAACAATAACTTAGAGATGAGAAAAAACAAACTTATTTTCGCAGTCAATATAATAAGAATGTAATTTAAACAGAAACTATTTAGGTCGACTGATAATTTATCACGGCTCCACGGAAGTTTATCATTTTCCAGGTATTTGCCTTGCATGCCGTCGAAACTGGAATTTCTACGCTACACTTGACAATGCTAAGGTGCGGTAAGCCTTAAAATATTGATTCATTTATTTTTATCTTTACGCGTGCTAAGATACTTCTAGTTCTGTGAACAATTTTGTGGCTGTACACTATGGTTATGAATTCAAATCTCTTTTAAGGGTGTTCCCTATTATCATTTACATGCAATTCCGATTTCCGTCGCATAAGCGTACAACTGTAAACGACGGTTGTGGATACGATTTCTACTCGAGAAAATAATATGTTTAATATTTTCATTTCTTCGTTCTGACAACGAAGCAAATTACGGCGTTGAGTTCCACCACTCAATATGCAATATCTCTAATACAGCGGAAAGTGTCTTAGTGTAATTGGAGTGTCTTACCACTATGTTCACAAGTTCCCTCTGATTACCCTGTTATTTGCGGGCTACAGCGTGAAGCTATAAAAAATGAACATATTTTTTTTTTTTATAATTTTAAATTATTAAAAATCTTTTGATTAAGAAATTAAACTAATTTTTTTTACACTATTTACGACGCAACGAAAAACAGTATAATTTTTTTTTGACATTTTTAAAGCGTTATTCCATACTTAGGATGTTTTCTAAATAAACAGTATAAAAGGTTTTCTTTGTTACAAAATACAAAATATTATAAATGTGCACTAGGCGTATAGTGGGAGGAGTGCTCTACCATTGTTGTAAATTTCAAAGGGATTTAATACGTTGCGTGTTACAAGGTGTTCTTAATGTTGTTCTATTTTTTTTTCTAAATGTAATTAACCTAAGTGAAATACTATAACGACTGTTACGAAATAATAGGGTATATAAAAATATATTCCTCATTTTGGAAAGCAAAACGCAGCGTTGGGTTCCGCCACTCAATACGGTATGCCTCCAAAACTCAGCAGAAAGTAGTTAAAGGAAGTGTTTTAACACGTGAAGTGTTTTAACTTCCCAGGTTCCCTCTACCTATTTGTGGGATACGTATATTCAGTTGCACGCTTGTACCAGTGCGCCAATATAGGTATGATTTAATGCTTTTGAATATTCCCAAAACAGTAAAAAGTGAAGAGTGACTTGTGACCAGTCTTAATTCGTAAAAATTAGTAAAAAATTAAGACGTCGTGGCCCAGGGGCACAAGGGTGTGATTGTAAATCGACGGTTGTGGTCGCCTCCACACCAACCACCTCCCACCCACTCGAGGACCCATTCGAGGAAATTAAACATTTATTTAAATTTATATGTCGATTTCTTCTCTCTAGTGTCTAGTGCAATTAGCGGCGTTGAGTTCCGCCACTCAACACGCGATGCCTCCAAAATTCAGTGGAAAGCGGAGAACTGAGTGTTTTAACACTAGGTTCCCTCTGTCCACAGCAGAGTGTTGAGTGCGGAATACAGCGTGATACTGATTTCATTTATTTTTAAGAAAGAAATAACTAAAATCGTGACGACATAAATTAAAATTATAAATACTTTTAACAGTTTTAAAGTGTTGTTCCACACCTAGAAATGAAAAATACTTCCTTTATTTAATAATATGGTTTAAAGGAGACGCGGGTTCGAGTCCCGCTACGTTCAAATTTTTATACGGTTTCTAAATAAGTATTAAAATTATAAATCTTAACATAATATATTGTTTTTACGGACAATTTCTGACAGGCACACTCACAATATGTAGGTATGTAAGTACTTCTATATAATTAATTGAAAACCGTGTGCTCGTCATCGCATGAGGACGGGTCTCAGTCCTCATTCTATCCCGCCACCTGCGTCTCTAGCTTTATCACCTTTTGAATAGCTATAGTTTATATTTATGTTTGACTTAACTTACATGACTGACATTGGTAAGAGATAGTTTTATCAAAAATTACGGTTTTTAGTTTCAAAATTAAATTGAACAAGAAATTAAATTCTTATATTTTTTTCACTTTATAAGGTTTACAATTTGATGTGTAATGTTTTATTATTGATTGACTTTAAATACGAATATAATGAAATCAGTTAACGTCCGCAACTTCGTTTACATAGACTTTATGATATAAAATGTAAAATTCCGTCCTTTCCCGTTTTTAATCAGCTTCACGCTGTATCCCGCATACAGCAGGGTAGGCAAAGGGAACTTAGTGTTAATACACTCCGTTCCTCACTTCCTGCAGAATTCTGGAGGCATAGCGTGTTGAGTGGCAGAACTCAACGCCGCGATTTGCCTCGACACCAAAGCGAAGAAATGAAAATATAAATTTAAATAAATATTCCATCTCCTCGAGTGGGCCTCGAACCCACAACCTTTTGCAGTCACAGTTTGTACCCCTGCGAAAATCTTTTTATCTTTTAGTGCTGCTCTATACTCTCCAAGGAAACTATATGTATTATTACAACTTTCTATGTTTCCGCGGTTTTGTCCGTACGTCTGTCATTCACTAAATAAACGTTTAAATAATAACAAAATATTAACACAAATCGTAATTATTCCTTGTTTATGTATTAAACAATTAACGATTTTCATAAGAAATAATACTTTGAATGAACATGTCGGTAGCTCTACAGTGCTACGAAGTCGGTCTACGAACTGCACTTAGTAAGTTTTGCGCTGTATATTTCTACAGTTTTATACTTGTATTTACCTATCTATCTATCTAGCTACGTTAATACAAATATTCCGAAAGTATTTCTTTTTTTCGTCTTAAATAAGAAGATACTTTAGAAGAGAATTCCTTTTTTCTTTATTTTTTTACCAAAATATGTTTATTTTAACGTTTTCAAAGTGATATTCCACGATTCGGAAAGAAAAAAAACTTTTTAGAAAACATTTTAATGTGGGATTTGAACCCGCGCCTTTTGGAAATCGTCTTATATAAGAATTTGCTTTTTGAAAGGTTTTAACTATTATACAATATAAGGCAATAAATACATAGTATGCAATTGTATTATTATGATTGTGCACGAATAATTCAAAATCTAGATTCAAATTTTGTATATCTGAGAGCTATCTTATAGAAATGATGGAAGATCAGCGGCACCACATGTGACTATCAAATCGACGGCAGTCAGTACGATTCCCGCTCAGAGGAATCAATTATTTTCATTTCGCTCTGGTGAGAAGCGGCGTTGGGTTCCGCCATTTATATATTTACACACAATGTCTTGAAAATTAATCGGAAGGTGGAGAACGGAGTAGTTTGATGCTAGATGCGCTTTGACTATCATTCTTTATCCGATAAAAAGTGATACTAAAAACCAATTTATATATATATAGCATTAGGGTAACTAATATTTGAAAACCCCAAACACCCTTGGCGTCTTGACGTCTTCTCGGCAAGCGCTTTTGCATATCGTGGTAAACTCAAACTAGAAACATAGTTCCTGCAGATAATTTTACTAATTATATAAAAAATATATTTAATTAAAGTATTACGAAAAACTCTTCAAGTGTAGATCTCGACAAACAGCAAAATGAAGAAAATTAATAATATACTAACGATTTGTGACTACTTTTTTTTATTTACACTGTACCCCACACACAACGTGGTATATAAGCGCGGCAGTTGGTGGGTCCGATTGCCGGGGGAATTAAATGTTTAAAATTTTAATTTCCTTGTAAAACAGTAACGAGACAAAAAACGGCGTTGAGCCCCATTACTCAGCCTCTAAAATTTGGCGAAAAGTGGAGGTTTCAGGTTTCGTCTGTCTACACAAAAAAAAATGTACGATATACAGCGTGAAGCAAAAAAATCGACTACATTATGTATCTACAGCTGTATCTAGTTGAAAAGAGGAAGAGAACGAAGTAGTTGGGGACAATTGGATACATTGGATACTAAATTGAGTTTTAAACTACAGTTCAGGATTATAATGATACCTACGTATGCTCACAAACGAAACAAATTAGGCTTATACAGCGTAAACTGCAAAAGTTACTAACGATATTATGAAATACAAAACTAATCCACTTTTATATAAGCTACCGTAACCATTTTGAATTTCATAACGTCTTTCAATGTAGACCAATGTAGTTTCAAAACAATAGATTTTTATATAAAGTGAAAATTGTCTATATCATAGAGTTTAATAATATAGCTAATTCCCTATCCTATAACCATTATAATAATATCAGCTTCACGCTGTATCCCGCAAACAGCAGGGTGCCTACCCTGTTAGGGAACTTAGTGTTAAGTCACTCCGTTTCCCATTTAATGTTTTAAATGTTTAAAGAATTGTATCTACACCTTACCAAAGCTCAGATGTGTTTAAATATATTTTTGTACGTATGTATGTACATAACTATAAACCAATCTGATTTCTATACAAGATAGTAAAAGACAATTATTCAATGACACAAATAAATTGATAGATAAAAAAATTATACATGAAAAAAATCAGCTTCACGCTGTATCCCGCACAGTGCAGGGTAGGCAGAGGAAACCTTGTGTTAAGACACACCGTTCCCCAGTTTCTGCCGAATTCTGGAGGCATTGCGTGTTGAGTGGCAGAACTCAAGACCGCGCTTAGCCTCGACAGCAGAGCGAAGAAATGGAAATATAAATTTAAGTATGTAAATATTTCATCTCCTCGAGTGGGAATCGAACCCACAACCATTCGTTTCGTTCGTTTTGCAGTCACACTTCGTGCTGCCGCTCGACGACTAGCACAGAGGCACAAATGGTAATTTTTTAACATATTTTATTAAAAACTATATTAAAAAACGCCTTTTAGCGATGATTTAAAGATTAGATTTTCATATATTGTTTTATACTCACGGAATGTTGTAGACATTTCTTATAAACGTATAGTATACAAAAATCTACAAATTCAATATAAGGCGCGTCGACATAAATAAGAAATGACTTGAAAGCACAACACGTCATGTCTAATATCGTGGAATTTAAACTGATGCTGAAATTATGAAAAACCATTGTTAAGGGAAAAATATTTAATGCTTCAGTGTTATATATCCGTAAAGCTGCTTTCTGAAATAAACGACAGTTATTATTTATATTAAATCTTAATATTTAATATACTCAATAGAAAATTTCTACGTTGTATGTTACTTACTTTTTAAATTATTTCATGTGCCAAAAATAACAGTGTTTAGCACTGCCTTAAATTTTCCAGCGAGGCGTTTAACGCAGCAGTTTGTATTCCCTAAGCGGATATGAAAATGTTTCATTACCTCGAGTGAAGATCGAATCACATCACTTCAGTGATTTCTTTATTGTTGTATCCCCTGCACTGTAGGCAGAAATAATCTAGTATTAAGATACGACATTCCCCAAAGATTGATCAACTTACGAGACATTACGTGTTGATAGACGTAATTCAACGCCGCGCTTAGATCAACATAATGCCTAAAGTAATTTTACACATATGCTAATTCAAAACTTAATTCTCTATCTAAAGCTATTCCTAAGCTTGGCGGCGCGGCGTTGTTTACGTTTCAACCGCACGCCAACAAAAGTTACGGTCCGCTGCCCCTCAAACGATATGGTGGATGTACTAGCGGCCACGTGTCAACTTTACACAATATTAGTATCTTTTATTACTTTTACTTTATTTAGATTACCAAAATTTATTTTTTTCATAATAGGTAAAAAAAACTACAACAACGCAGATCTTTATTAATAATTTCTCTATTAACCTTACTATCCGAGAGATGGAAAGCTCCAAATTATTTTGAGGCTACTCGCAAAGAGTAGAAGTAATTAAAATATTGCAGTATATACTGCAATATAACAATAATATCAATATATTTGAACACTTAAAAACCAATTTTTAACTAAGAAAATAGAACATGAAGATAGGTAATCAGCATATAGAGCATTTTATATGCATTTAAACATACGACTGACTTGGACTAAACCGGAACCCATAACCGTTGGAGCCACATTAAGGGTAACCTAAGATACATTTAAGTGTTTCTCAAATTGTAAGTAATCTATGGATTTTTTTTTTCACACTTCACACACTTCCGCTGCTGATTTTTCTGTTGCTCGGCGGAACTCAACGCCGCAGCGCAATCGGAGTCGCACGCTTGTGCCCCTGCTTCACAACGGCCTCATACCGCAACCTCATATGAAATAAATGTATTACATTTATTTGAAATTAAACTCCATTTAGATATCAACGTACAACATAGAGTCAAAATCATCTATCCAATTAAGCTCTTCCATAATATATATTATTGTAGTTTCATATTGAATTATATTGTTATGTAGATGTATGAAAGCTTACATGTCATTATTAATTATGGTTCATAGTACAATATCCATCTATCTTCTACATATCATCGAGTTCAACTACAGAAAGTCTAATAAAATCTGTCCTGATGAAAAAATTTAAATGTTTGGTTGAATAAAAATTAAAAACAATCGTTAAGTCTTGTCGAAAAAAATACATTGATCTAAGTCATAAAGTGTCTGTCTGAGAAGTTTTATTAAAGTTACTTAGTACTTATGTTTTATGTTAACTGTACACACTTAAATAAAAATAAATAAAATTTTTTTATTTTAATTTGGATATTATGTAAATAAAAAATTGTCTAGATTTTAAGATATCGCGGGTTAAGTGGCGCGTTTTGTCTTTGTTGAGCGAGCGAGGAAATCAATTGATACTTTTTTATATCCTGCACATAGAAGGCGAATGGAATCTAGCGTTCAGTACACTCCATTTTCCATTAAGACATTTCCGTACTCTACTTTCCGTCGAATTCAGAACTCAACGCCTCATCAATATATTTCATTCGCTCACGGAAGCCAGAATCGTCAAAATGTTGCAGTTAGACGCTGTGCTGTTCACCTTATTTAAATAAATAAATAAAATAAAAATATTTACTTGACAATTTAAAAAAAACAAATACAATAAAATAATTAATTAACAATTACAACACCAAAACCGAGAGAGGAGCTCCTAAAAATATGTCGAGCGAGAAAAATGAAAACGATTTTTCCCCAGAAAAGCTAATAAAGCTATTCACATTCTAATAACAGTAAAAGTTAATATTGTACGGGCGGCGTAAGCGGTCTATTAAAAAAAATAATTGGCCAAGCAATTTATGCGCGGAAACTTTTAAGATGGCGGGATCTTTTGAGTTTCGTGTTTATATAATTTACGTGTTTCAGTTGTGACTTTTACGATTTTCGTTTACGTTGTTGATCAAATCTAGACCAGTCCCCAATATAGTTAGATACTTATAATAATAGCGTGAATCAATCGAAGTTATCTAATTAATTTTAGAATGTCTTTTGACTATAAATCTATTCTGTATTAATAATTCCTCTATAGTGAGAGAATTTTATATATGAAGCTTATGCGTTTCAATCAATTTACCATGACAGGTTTTGTAATCTATACTAGTTAGTACTTATCTTTGTCCGTTGTTTATGCAATAGCGAAGATATAAATATTTAAGTTATACTTTTATGTCAGCTGTTGCGTTCTATATAGCTGTCTCAGTACAGCAGTCTTATGATTGGTGGAACACAACGCCGTTGTCTTGTTGCTAGAGCCAGGAAATCGAACCAAAAACCACTGCACTACTGCGGGCTATTTTGGGATGAGGATTTACGCGGGACAACTGCGTGGGCCGTCCCGCGTACGTAGATGGATATGAAATCACTAAACATTTTTCTATACAAATACGACAATTATTTCGAACAAATTTAAATAAAAATCCCAAAAGATTTCAACTACGATTAATTTTATGTATAACAATATAGATAGTCATACTAAAATAACCAAGCAATTCTTTCTAAGTACACTTAAATAACATTAAATAAAAACGTGTACTTTCGCTACACGCTTTTCCCCTCACACAACAGGGTAGGAAGTGGAAACTAGTGTTAAGGCACTCATTTTTCAGAAAAAATCAGTGAAAAAATCAGGCATTGTGTGTTGAGTGGTGGAACTCGACGCCGCGCTTTGCCCCGATGACGCCAGAGCAAATAAATGAAAATAGTCAATTCTTTTATCATGATTTCCTCGAGTGGAAACCTTCTAGTGCATCTGCGCCACAACTGGCCTTATACCTAATGTAAATCTCCATAACATGTAGTACAGATATATATTAAATAAATCTAGACAAAAACCACTTGTTCTGAAAACGAACTTAATTTGTATATAGCATTAAATATGTACCTTTACACAATTATTTTGCGACACAACTAGAAAATTTAAAAGGTTTCCCGATACAATACAAGATCGAATTGAAGGTCGAATTATTGCTAAATATTCAAACAAAGGACCCACAGTGTCTAATCCTTTAGAAAATAGTATTTGAATAGATCTTATTCATTTGAGATAGGAGCTACCTAATTGTTAGTACAAATAGTTATTTAAAAGCTCTTTTGTATTATAATGGTATTCAGTTAGCAGGTAACGATTGTAGAAGTTTTAAGTAAATTAATAATGATAAATTATTTTCTTTCTACAGTTGTAACGAAACTACAGTCTGTATTTTGTTGAGATGGTCGAGGCAGCTACAGCAGACTACGTTCATCCGGGTAATGTGCGACTCAAGAGTGATTTTTAGGGTTCCGTACCTCTTAAGGAAAAAAGATTAATTTGTTGTCCGACTGTCCGTCTGTCTGTCAAGAGCTTTTATCTCAGGAACGCTTGGGGATATCGAGTTGGAATTCAAACCATATTCTCAGATCTACATTTAGTAATAAAGCCGCTACTTCAAG
The DNA here is from genome assembly GCA_018230605.1 of Heliconius congener. NCBI lineage: Eukaryota > Metazoa > Arthropoda > Insecta > Lepidoptera > Nymphalidae > Heliconius > Heliconius congener. The sequence continues at coordinate 7,228 of DWAO01002384.1, read as the reverse complement.
TGAGGTACCAGATGAAATATGCACACCAAGGGGTGTGTCTATTTCCAATACATATTTTATTTATTTTATAGGACACACTCAGTGGATGAGCTCGACGCGGCATTAATTTCCGCTACCCAACACGCAATGCGTTGAAAATTGGGTGGTCTAGACAAATAGAAATTAAGCTTTAGTATTTCACTGAGTTCGACGAAACATAAGGTTATACTTTGCTTACTTTGCTATACGTTAGAGATGCAAGTATTAAAAAAAATGTTTACAACGTATCCCACGCATAACAGTAGACCTAGTGCTCCGTTCCCCATTTTCCGCCAAATTTTTCAAAGCATTGCGTGTTGAGTGGCGTAAATCAACGCCGGGTTTTTGCCTTCATGCCAGAGCGAAGAAATGAATATATTAATAAATAATAATTCATTTCTCTGAGTCGGGATCGAAGTCATAATCGTCGCGTTACAATCACATCTTTGTGCCCCTGCGTTACTACGGCCTCAGTTATTATTTATTTAGTTCAATTATCATGTTTTCTGTTCAATATTTTTAAGTTTCTAACTTATATGTATGTACTAGTATGTAGAGATAATCTTAAAATAGTATTAAACATGTGTACCGAGTGGGATTTCACCCCACACTGATCGAGCTCAGCCGTGGTATATATAACATATATTTCAGAAAGAAAAAATTGCATATACACACTACCTTAAAAGCCATAGTATAGGTACTTATTATTTATTGTACACAAGATGCTCAAATTTTCAGTATAATTTAAATTTTATGTGGAGTTTCAGTATTTTAATAATCCTTAAATTCACATTAAATTAATACAAAATGACGTGCAAATTCATTCCAAATATCTTAGAAGCAATCAATATCGCCTTTCTTACAATTAAATTTAACTTAGGTACTCAATCTAAGCTCAAGCAACCTAGAAACTTGATCACCTTTGTATACTGTTGATAATCCTCCCTTGGCACTAACAAACTTTAACGTACGCTTGTTCTGTTTTAGGATTGACTTTCAAATATTTCGACAAATTATACAAAACTAGCGGCATACTCGTGGCTTCATCCGCATACCACCTATAATACTATTATTATGTTGCATTTGCCAACAGATTGATATATTCAATCAAATCAAATGAACACGTATAGGACGTGGCTGTATAGGACGTCATCGGCGGCAAGGGCGCTCCCCGCGTGACTCGAGCCTAGGCTTGCGGCCGTAAACAGAGCTGAGCGTTGAATTATTTTAATTTTATATTTTCTCGAAAAGTATACGTCTAAATTACATACTATAAAAGCTGAAGATTATCTTTATTAAATTTCTTTAATGATGAAATAACTTTCGCTCATAAATTTCAATATACATGTGAAATAAAAATCTATTAATATATTATTTTTTATCACAAATCCATAAATATTCCATGAAATTTGTCAAATAATAAAATTTTCCAACATTGAAAGCAACCATTAAAGTCAACTCAAGTTGTAGGGACAGAATTTTAGTATACTAACCTAGTTCTCAAGACAGTCGTAACTCGATTAAGCTCCAGCTAACATTGTTCCCGAGGCAATATGTGAAGTAGGTATATGCTATATATAGATATGAAGGCATCAGTAAACTGATCATATTTTCAGTTACGTATATTGTGGAGTATGTAGAGAGAACCTAGTTGTAAGACACTCTGCTCTCCACGCTTCGTCTAAATTGAATGTAATGCGTGTTAAAATTAAAATAATTTAGTACTCCGGATGAGAATCGAACCTACAATTATCTCGTATAGTACAATTCAATACATTCAAAAACATAAATAGAAGAAATAAACATAACATGAAATTCTATATAGTTGTTGCTTTATTTATCTTATTATTTTTTGTATTATTCTAAGTACATTATAAATTATAATAAAAACATGTAGAATACTACGAAAATGTTATTGTATAGAGTGCATATTGTATATGTAAATATTACCTACTTATTTTATAATATTACATTGCTATACATATATGACTTTAGTGCCATTCCTTCACGTCACCGGATCGTAAGGAACTGGGGACAAATCTATGAAGATTTTTTATAAGCATATTGAGTGGCAGAGCTCAACGCTGTGCTTTGTCTTCGATCAGAACCGAGGAAAAAAACATAATTCATTCATCGGGTGAGATTCTAGCTCACAATTCTGCATTCATATGTGATGTCTTGATGCCCCGCTATATTAATACCATTATAGCGCAATTGAGGTTTTTCTGACTATATACGGGTAAATAGGTTCAATTCTCTCTCTTAATTCTTTTAATTATTTATATAAATACTGTAAAAGGAGTAGAAGTAACCAACAATTTACATGATCATAACTAAATTCTTAAATAAAACTGCATTTAATTTTTAATAGTTCATTTATTTGCAACTATTATATCGAATCACATATAGTTTTCAAATCGAAAAACACCGAAAACAGTAACGAAAGTGTAAACTATACACGACCTACGGTAACACATTGTTCAACTATTCAAGAATATTCAGACTTTAGATCTTAGTTAGAAATATAGATATAACATATTAAATCAGTATATATGTACGTACAATATATGTTGTACATTCACAATAATCCTTATTTGGTGCAACAATGTCGGATTTGCACTTTTTGAAATATTATTGGAGATGCTATCAAAGCTTTTAAATAATATTTCCGTATACAAACAAATTTAATTTGTTTTTTTTTTTACAAAAAGGTGTAATTACGTCATTGTTACACCAAATGTGCGATGAACGAAATTGTCTGTCTGTCTTAATATATAATATTTTTCTTATTTTTTTTTTTAGTATAGTTTTGTAATATATATTAACTTAAATATTTAGAATTCATCAAAAAGAAATCCATATAATAGAATTTTAACTTATAACGGAACTTGCGTCGCAGTGTTGCTATGTGTATATTTATGCAGCAATAGTTTTGAATTTAAGATATAACTGTAAGGTGACTAAATATGAAGTAATTAGGTAATTTTTCAGCTTTAATTTTACAAGCTTTTTCAGTATATAATGGTTCAATAAAAGAATGCCTCACGCTGTATCCCGCATATAGCAAAGTAAGCAGAGAGAACTTAGTATTAGGACACTCCGTTTCTCATCTTCAGCCAAACTTTTCAGATATGACTTTTGCTGTTGAGTGGCGATACTTAACACTGTGTTTTGTCTTATTACTACAATGACGAAATGAAAAAAAAAATACCCAAGTTTGAATCGAACATCGATATAAGGAGGTTGTTAAAAAAGTGCCATATTTAATTTTCTTTTTTTCAGATTCATTTTTGTCGATGTCGGTGGCTGACAGACAATTTCTTGGCTAACAGATTATTATGACAATTATTAATATATGTAAGTATATCGTACAGTAAATTTGAAATTTTGTATAATCCAGTTGAGATATTTAAAATTATAATGAGAAAACAATATTTTTTTTAATGAATAACTTTTTAAAAGATTATAAGCATACTAAATATTTAGATATATGAAAATCGAATCTCTAACCGCTGTTGCAGTCAAGAAACCATTAAATTGCTTTAAATCATAAACTCCCAACTGGACTATAATAAAATATTACCATTACATTTATATATCATAACGTTTGTATGTTAAAATTAACATACAACTATGAAATTGATAGACATTTTAGTATACATTTGGATTTTATTACCATATAAGGAAATAAGATAATACTTACATTTTTTAAAAAAGGAAGACACAGACAAAGACGCCTCTCCATATACCATTCACCTTAAATTACATAAGGTTATATTATTTAAAGCTTAACGTTGCCCATTTCAATGCATCTCTGTTTGTGATGAACGAAAATGAGAAATATCTACAATAAATTCGTTAGAAATCTTAGAATAATTTCAGTAGGAACACAAATAGTATTTATAAACGATGAGCTACGAAAAAATTGTTATTATAAATGACTGATTGCATCTAAGAAGATTTCTAGTTAATAAAGGGAAAGAAATAGCCATACATAATAAACTAACAAGAGATAAAAATATCGATTTAAATTTCTCTATGAGAAAATTCACACGAGAAATATATATTTATATAATATTTTCCTTCAGTTAAAATATAAAGTTTAGATTAGTAATGATTCAAGCTAGACAAAAAGTGTTAATAAAATACTTTAAATTAAAAATGTATTTTTGAATCAGTACATGATCTCAGTTGAGTTGCGAGATATTATTATACAACTCTTCTACGAAAGTTGGAAATGTATCTGTTTCTGCATTAATTTCAGAATCTTCGCTAAAACTGTCTAGACAATGTTAATTAAAATATATAAGCGTTAATTAGTTCTTTAACTGAACTGGAAAACAAATTATATTCATTAAAAGAAAAAAAAAACTACTCTAAATATTTATTTACACATTTACTTCGTTAAATAAGAGAGCGATGCAATCAGTCTATAAAATATTTAACCATAAACTACAATAAAAATTCAAAGAAGAATACAAGTTCCATAAACATATCTTATCTGTGCCACAGTTTTTTTAATCGAACCAAGTACAATGACCTCTTTTAAAGCTGCCAACTAACACAACTGTGGGACAGATAAAATAAAAAAAAACACAGATTACATTATAAAAATCGTAGAAAGTTTTAAATAGAAAAATATAGTTAGTTATCTAACAATAACATGTGAACTTACTCTATATAATTACCAAGCGTAATATTCTCTAAAGTTACGTAATACTGACACCCAGTGAATTTAAATACCTAACATTATAAATATAGAATAATAAGAGGTACCTACTATGTATTCTAATACCACTAAAACAAATGATAATATACATACATAATATAAGTGAAGATAAATCAATAAAATGCTTAATAATTGATGTAAATAATGAAAATTTAAAGTAAAAATACTTTTTGTGAGCAAAGGTTAACCTAAAAAAGAAATAAATAAGAAAATATATAATTATTTTATATCTTACGTCGCAATCTGTATGATCTTGACTCGTGGGTGGTTCAAATGACTCGACCTGCCCTATATAAGACGCCTTTCATCTGCGTCACGGAAGTCAATTTCGAAGAAAATTATTATATATTCATTATCAATCTCCTTATGTTCATCATATTATCTAGATTTATTTTCGAATACAAAATAACGTTAGGAGAAAAAATTCAACATTTCACTTTGAAGCATGTTTTTCAGGTAAGTACAAACCCTAATATAATAATTTGTTTAGTCATTTGAAAAATATTTAATTGTGAATTCCAGGTAAAAGATTTTTTTTATATTAACTTCTATCTTTTTTAAGAAAATATAACATGTTATACACAAAATAAAAAAATTTAAGTAAGAAAGAACGATGTATTAGTACATTTGTAACTGAATAGTAGAGAAATGATAATTTTCTATACATTGAAACATATATCGCAATTTGCGGGCTATTTAGAGAAGCCTTGATAAGATACGACATATATATACTAGGATACTATTAAGATGTAGTTATCTACATCCTCCATTGTACGCATATATTTAGACGTTGTAGAAATAACAAGATTTAATAAAACATATCAAATACATAATAAAATAGAATGTTTCTGATAAAGGAAATATAAATATAGAGCAATAATATGATTTATTTTTGTTTATTTACTTACACGCGTACTACATATTATGACTATTATGACATATATTTAGTGTTGTAACAACACACTGCATATATTTATTATAACAATAAAATTGGTGAAAAATATAAGCATTTGAAACTAAATTACCACCGAGAGGGGCTCAAGCGCCTATTTTATTTGTAAACACGAAAAAACATCGTAAATTAGATTTAATAACCGTAATATATGGTAAAATTCAAGAAAATGTTCTCATATTTTTACTTAAACTTCCTTTGAGAAAATCATCATCAATCTTTACGTAATATGTGGGTAAGAATACATATTTTAAATTATTTAGAAGATAAATCGATAAAGGCTTAGGGTTTAAACAAAATATAAAATGTTACAGGTAAACCTAAAAATATATTTTAAACATTATAAAAGGAAAATTTATAAAAATATGAATCTACTGAGGTATAGTTAGGACGTCGTGGTAATGATGTGTAGCAACCTAATTTAAGTAACTATTACTTTTGATATATTTTTAGGGTTGCGTAAATTTTAAGGAAAAAAGAACCCTTATAAGATCACTATTTTTGTCCGTCTGTCTGTTTGTTTGTCTGTCAAGAGCCTTTATCTCAAGAACGCTTGGAGATATCGAGTTGAAATTTAAACTACGTACTCAGATCTACGGCCCCATTATTTCCTAAAAAAAAGCATTAATCTACATTTAACTTATGGTTAAATCCTAAAAAAATAATAGCTTTAATGGGAACAAAATTTCACATTAAAGCTGCTTGCTCAAGTGAGGTCATCAGATGAAAGGGCTCTGGCGAAGCTAAAGTTGAATTTCAGAAAAAAATCCAGACGTCCAATTTTTGGTAGGGAACCCTGGGTGAGTGAGCCCGTTTCACTTGTACGGTTTTTTCGCATATCCGGTCAGGTTCTGGCAAAAATCATAGAAAATACTGGTGTACCTACCTATTGTAAATTATATCCAAAAAGATCGTTTTTATTTGCTATGTTGTTTATAGAAACAAAAACTACGCCATCAATTGATTTAATTAAGAATAATAAATACTTATATCTAATAGTAGGTATTACAACAAGACTGAGAAACTTTCAACGCTTAATATAAATATATCCATATTAAATATGTATTTACCATTAAAATTCAATGATAAATACTCGAGAACTTCGTCAACAATATCTGAGTATGAAATGAAAAGACCGTATTGACTTACCGTCTATTAATTTGTCCTTTTAGATTTAACGATATCTGCCTACGTTTGGAATCCACGTTTCGATTTATTTCAACTTTAATTAGACCGCTAGGGATTTAAACCAAACGCCAGATGTTTTTGTATAATAGATTTATATGTTGTATAAATGTAGTCTGGTTAGACCCCATAAGTATTTTTTTATAAGTAGTCTTACTAAACCAGAATAAATCACTATTTTAATAATAAAGAAATAAAGAAAAACAGCAATAAAGGTACGGACGAAATAAGTCCGCTATGCAATGTTTTTAAAACTTTCTTTTTAAAATAAAAAGTGTTTTCAATAAGATTAATAATTTTATATATATATATATATATATATATATATATATATATATATATAT
>DWAO01002383.1:0-16128 GCA_018230605.1 Heliconius congener | reverse complement strand
CTCGTAAGGGCTGGCAGGGGTCGCTGCGAGCAAGCCTTCCATCTTGGACCCCCATCTTTTTTAAATTAATTGTACTTAAATATGTTTTAATAATGTAGAAGCTGTTTTGGCGCAGTGGGGCAGCGCGTGAATGTAAACGATATGGTTGGGGACTTGTGGGAATGAATATTTATAAAATGAGGCCAATCGTGGCCCAGGAGCACAAAGTGTGACTGTAAAAGCGACTGGTTCCATCCCCACTCGAGGAGATTAAATATTTAGTTACATGTATATTTCCATTTCTTCGCTCTGGTGTCGAGGCAAAGCGCGGCGTTCTGCCACTTAACACGCAATGCCTCCAGAATTAGGCAGAAAGTGGGGAACGGTGTGTCTTCCCTATGTTCCCTCTGCCTACCCTGCTGTGAGTGTCATACAGCGTGAAGCTGATTTTAATATTTTTAAAAATAATTAGAAATTTTGCTCCCAGGTATACAAAGCGCGGCGTTGAGTACCGCTACTCAATCCGTAATTACGAACATTGTGCGAAAGTTGGAAATGCATTATTTTAACTCTAGGTTATTTTTAAATAAATAACCCAACGGGACCTTAATCATTTAAAGTTTATAAATTACTTGCTATAGAATTCGAATTTAGATTTTAAGTATTCAATACATTAAAGAAATATGAAAACTAAGAAACGTTTTTCATTTAACATAATTTTTTTAATTTAGCTCTTAGTTTAGCTATTAAATAAGCCTTCGTTGAGTACAGTTAATTATTATATTTTTATTCACCCTCCAGAAACCCCGGAAATAAGTTAATATTATCTTAAATCAAACACCGCGTCGTTAGGAATTATGGTAAAAAGTTAAAACGACAGTTTTTATTTTAATTATTTTTATTGGCCATATCTGATTGGGTAGCCATTGGGCGCCGTTAGACTGTATCGAAGTGGAATTACTTCTATATGGGGGCTGTAGGTTATTATTTTTTTTATTTTAAAAATAGCAAACATTTTAATTAAAATTACAAAGACTGTGGCGTAGGACATCATTTTATAAATCAAATAATCAAAAATAATCATTTTATAATAAAACTGTGATTTGCATCTCAATTAGATTTGTTTTTAATACGCTATTATTATTTTGACTTTTTTTTATCTTTATCTCTGGAGGCGTTGCACAAGGATGTGGGAGTAACGCGACGGTTGTGGGTTCGATCCTCACTCGAGGGATTGAATTATACCTTATTGATATTTTCATTTCTTTGCTCTGGCAACAGGGAGGAAGCCCGATTTGGTGCCCGTCACTCAATATGTAATGCCTCGAAAAATTTGGCGTGAAGTGGGAACTCTGCTTTCTATTAATTTAACCATAAAATTTTAAGCAATTATATGTCGTGGCTTAGGTGACAATGACAATACAATATTGTCGACCAAGTCTAATGTTGGAGCAAGGAATATTGGGGCTGTTCAGAAGTTTCTAGTTACTCGAGTTTAACATTCAGCTTTTGTGTTTTTAATGCACAATAAAATCGTTGCTAAATAATATTTTCTTTATAATAGAAAAAATGTTCTGGTATTCTTTTTCGTAAATTGCATGGATCTTTAACTCATAAATAGCTAACTAACACTGTGACTGAGAATGTAAGTACATATGATATACATATATACGATGTACTTACATTCTCAGTAGAAGATACATTCTAATTACCTATAATAATTTATATTACATCAAGTGAATAAATAAGGTATGGTCTAAAATATAGATCTAAAACGTAATTATGAAAAAACCGGACAAGCGCGAGCCAGACTCGCCCGAGGGTTTCGTACAAAAATTGGCGGTCTCGAGGTTTTCCTGAAATATAAGCTTAGCTTTACTAGAGCCCTTCCCTCTAATTTTTACTGATGACGACAATACTAAGCTACCCTTTTAAGGGTATTATTTCTAAGAATTTAACCACAAATGTATAGTTTTCAGATTTTCACCTGAACTAGTACTACCTGTGGATGCTAGGTGCCAAATTTCATGCCAATCAAGGGACCGAAGGCCTAAATATATGGTTTGAACTTCAACTCGATATCTCCCAAGCGTTTCTGAGATAAAGGCCCTTGACAGACAGACAGACGGAAGTACAACAAAGTGATGTTATAAGTATAATCTTTTTTCTTTAATTGGTACAGAACTCTAAAAAGAAGCAGAGGAAGAGGAGAGGAAAAAAATAATAATTTTACTGAAACTAAAATTAGAGTGTGACACATTTTCTTAAGTATTTTGTAGTCCCAGATCTATATAAAATTTTTGGGAAAATTTCATATTATACAGACTATGTATGTATATTGTAGGTACGACTAATGTTATATTAATGTATAATTGAAGTACGAAGTCCTACGTGGTACAAACATATTGTTAGAGCAAATCCTATGTGCCCAACCTAGAATAGTCTAGTCCCCACCCTAGAATTTCTATTAACAAAATATTAGGCCAGAAAAATTAAGAAAGAAAATTATACAAAAATATAAAATCCAAAGTTCAAATTCAAAGGCCTCCTGGTAAATTCCCTTGAAATGCCCACAGTGGCCATAGAACGACAAAATATTATAATTGATTTAGAAGTATAGGTAACTCTGTAAACCTTATACTCTCATAAACCACCTTACTTCGTTATTTGAAAAGTTTTATGGATCCTCGTAATTATGTGTTTAAAATTAAGATCTGATTTATAAAGAACAGATTTAAGGCCGTCGTGGCGCAGCGAGACAGCGTATGACTCGCGCGATGGTTGTTATTTCGATTTCCATGTGGGTAATGATTATATGCATTGTATTTAATCAAATTCTGGAAAATTTTGTTGGGTGGTACGTGGGAAACGGAGTCTTAATACTAGGTTCCCTCTGCCTACCTTATGTGAGAAAAAGCGGAGTCTTTTTTAAGGAGATTTGTGGAATGTATGTATAAAAATATAGTATTACACGAATAAAAATCGAGATTATTAAAGTTGTTTTCCTGCACTTATTCCTATTTCCATACCTTTATGCTTATGTTTTGTGGAAGTTGATTGCTCTAAGCTACAAGATTTGGGCGTAAATTGCCTTATTATTTAACAGATAAATTGAAGACGTCGTTATAAAGAGGCACAACCTCTGACGCGACGATTGTGAATTTGATTCCCACTCGTAGGAATATAATAATATTTATTTCCTCACTCTCGTAACAAAAGAAAGCGTGGCGTTTGAGTTTCACCATCCAACACGCAGTCTTGAAAATTGGGCGGCAAGGGAAATGAATAGTCTTAACACCAGGTACCCCAGATCCTGGCTATGCGGAAATAAATCTGAAGTTTTCTTTTTATCAAATAATCTAAAAATAAAAAAATAAATAAATCAATAAAAAATCAGCTTCACAGAGTATCCCGCACACATCAGAGTTGGCGGAAACCTGGTGCTAAGACAGCTGTTCTCCATTTTCGCCGAATTCTGGAGGCATTGCATGATGAGTGGCGGGACTCAACTCCGCTTTGCCACCAGAACAACGAAACAAAAATATTAAATATTTAATTTCTTCAAGTGGGGATCGATCCCACAACCAGTTTATAGTGACTATATTTTGTGAACATTTCTGCCCCTATGCCACAGTTTGCCTCATATAAAAATAAAAATATCTCAAACACAGTATTCTTTCTAAAAACCGTTTTGCAGTATTAACTTACACCACACCCCTGCGTGACTGGCCGCCGTCACGCGCCGCGTCCTCCGGAAACGTCCGGACGTCGGGGGGGAATGAACAATACACCCTGTTGGTATTATGGTAATGCTGACCGATAGCTATAGGCTATGATATGTTTATAGTTGAAGTAGAAGCAACAAATTTTATGTAAAAAAGTGAGTTAGTAAGTTTCTACCGAAGTTATTAGTTAGTTTAGCTTTGTTTAGCTTCACGTTGTATGGCATATAGCAAGGTAAAGGCAATCTAGTCTTAACACACCCTATTATATACTTTTGTGCGAGTTCATGATGTTACGTAGTGAGTGAAAGAACTCAACCTCGTAGAAATCACCTAGTAGGAATTGAGTCCACAACCGTTGAGTTTGTAGTCAGTATGCAGTGCCACTGCGTCACGACTGCCTCTATATTATTTAATATACCTAATTATTATTTTAACTATTACTTAACACATTTTCTTTTACTTTTTTACACACATATATATATATATATATATATATATATATATATATATATATATAGATATGCTATAGACAGGTTATGTTTATAATTTAAATTTGTTCAGATTTATATGTTTGATTTGTAAACTATTTATGAATTATAACAGTTGGCGTGACATTATGTTATGTTAGTTAACGCCAACTTTAAAAAACGGAACATTTATAAAATATTGTAGAAAATGAGAAATATGCGAGTTTTTTTTATTGTGTATAGCAATGTCCAAGAATATAGTAATGTCAAAATACCAACTTTTAGAAGCAAACTTGGCCAACTTTTACTTATTTAATTGAAAATAGATCATATTTAAATGTATTCAAAGGAACAATCCCATTGTTCGGCATTAGAATCTTCAAGTCTTGTCACCATATCAAAGCATATTATGTAAATCTTACAATATAATACATTCTAAATGAATATCAATTATGTGGGAATTGAACCCACTCACCACATCGTAACACCCACTTTCAATCATAAAATACTTATCCACAACTTTCATCACAGAATCTCTCAATAAAATTTACTTTCAAATAACACAATACAAGATAAAGTAAACGACGACATCATGTAACATGTTCTAAAAATATGAAAAGAAAGTGAAAATAGATGGAAAACACAGAATCGTGATTTCCTCCAGTTCACAATGCCCCACTGTCACAATGGCTGTCAGGTATGTCATTTGACTCATGCGCGCGCGGGCCCTGAATACAAAGCCGAGGCGACGCCAGACGAGGTGTGGCCTCAGTGGTGTCAATTAAAAAAAGAAATGTGTAAAACGTTTTGATATATTTTTGCTTTGTATCTATTATGTTTATTTTTTATAGCAGGATATAAAACAGAGTAGGCAGAAATCTTTAAAACACTTTGTTCTTTCCGCCTATTGGATGTTGAATTCAAAGGGGGAAAAAAGTGTGAATATGAGAATTGAAATATACTAAGCTTTATTTTTTTTAATTAGAGATTTTCTTTTAGCCTACATCACTATATGTGCTAAAAACATCATGGTTTTTGTAGCTTCTGCTTTAGTTAATGAGGCCAGTCGTGGCGCAGGGGCACAGTGTGACTGTAAACCCGACTGTTTGTGGGTTCGATCTGCTCTCGAGGAAATGAAATATTTATTCAAATTTATTCCTTCTCTGTGGAGTCGAAGCAAAGTGCGGCGTTGAGCTCCGTCACTCAACATCCAACGCCTCGGCGGAAAGTGGGGAACCGAATGTCTTAACTCTAGGTAACTTCTGCCTTCCCTGCTGTGTGCAGGATGCAGCATGAAGCTGATTTGACCTTTTGATTTTATTTATTAAAATAAAACATTTTGAAGTTTCTTAACAAGCTATCTCCTAAACTCAGACCGCACACCACATGGATTTTAGTAAGAAACACGGAGCGTCACTTATTCTTATGCAAGACAAATATTCTAACGCATGCGATAGCGTTTTATCGACGATTCCTTCCTATTGTATGCATATTTAAGTACTTCGCCTGTGAGAATTTTTAGTGCTAGTAATAACCAAATATAGAGGATTGATGTAGCTAGATTATTATTTTTTCTCTTTATGTAGATTGTTCATATGTTTCTTTTTTGTTTTCTGTTAGTTTCACGCTGAACCCCACATACAGCAGGGTAGGCAGATTGAAACTGGGAACCTAGTGTTGAGACACTCTGTGTTCTCATAAATACACTTCTGTGACCCACTTTCTTCCCAAATCTGGATGCATTGTGTGTTGAGTAGCTGAAGTTAATGCCGCGCTTTGCCTTGTCACCAGGCCGGGGAAATACAAATATGAAAAAAAATCATTTCCTCGAAAGGGAAAAAAATCCGCAACCGCGTTTACAGTCGCGTTATCGATTTTTAGTATTATTTTTTAATTTTTCAAAAAGTATAGTGTAGTACGTACACCGTAAGTATGCAGGTTAAAAAGTTTGAAGGCAACGTGGCACAATGTATATATGACCATAAGTGCGACTGTTGTGGGCTCAATTGCTACTTAAAGGAACGAACTATATTCATTTCCTCACTCTAACTACAACTCCTCGGTGGAAGTCTTGCCCAATGCGAGCCATCGCCTTGATGGTGCCCAAGTGTTCTTTCCAATCCACAGCCTCGGTGGTTTTGCCACTAGGTCGTCCAGGGTAAGGGAGTAAGAAGACCCCCTGATCGCTAACGGCGAAGCGGATCTACATTTGGGCTGGACTCGCGCACCCGCTCCGCGACTTTCTTCAATGCCATAACAGATTTCCCCTGACTACCAACGTACTCCCATAAGAGCAAAAACAATTTTTTTGAACAGAAATATTTTATTGTAAATAGCTTTGAATTTGAACCCTTCACACAACTAATTAAGTAACTGCGTTGAATTTCACATATATTCGTCAATATTTGCAATTGCAGCTAGCATAATTTCTTAAGGTTGAATGGGCTAACTTTGTGTTACAAAGTGTATGCATTTTGTGTCATGTGTCAACATTTAATATAACTCTATATATGACATATATTTACGAATAGCGGCCCCCGGGGGCTTTCGCCCCCTTAAGAATATTGGTCCTATAAGAATATTTCTTGAGTAAGTATTTAAAATTAATAAATATTTGTAGCCGATTCGGGAATCGAACCTAGATTACAATCTGTATAAATGGTATAAATGGTAGCGTGTACATAGACTTCCATGTAAATTAATCTATTGTCTAAGAAAGTAATAAACTACATACATGTCAATCAAATAAAACAACCTATATTTCCTAAACTAAACAATATAATAAAAGTCGATTAATCTGTCGGTTTGTCCACAGTCTATAGCTCTATACTCTATAGAGTGAGACGCATTGAACTGGCTGGTACAGTAATGGTGCCGGAGCAAGCCATTCGTAATGATTTGCAAAATAACACAATAGTTGGGTGTGTTCAAATTATACTTTACAAAATCGATACAATACAAATAGTATAATCATTCAGTAAGCTAATAAATGGTAGTTGCTAGTAAAATTGTATCGTTGGATTTAATTTGTTAATAATATCCATTATTCATATAATATTAAGCAGCGTCACTCTTTTTACCGCATAGTCGGGTAGGCATAGGGCATTTAGTGGTAAGGTGGTAAGGTGGTATTTAAAGGTATTTGTCAACGTTAACATGAATTGTTTATTTATAATAGTAATTTTTTAGCAATTCCTTCCTCCAATCATTTCCGCTTCCATTTGAGGACGTTGTGTGTTGTGGTGGAACTGAACGGCGCGCTTCATCTTGTTACCTGAGAACTTAAATCTACAAATACATATTTTAATACGTGAAGCAAACACTTTGTACTATTTTAAGCGGAAATCGTGCGGAGGCGGACGAAGTAATTTACATATACCTGGATGGAAAAGGAGTGCAGAATGCTAATAGATTTTTGTATAAAAATATACTAAATTAATAAAATAAATAATAATACCTACCGCCATTTATGTTGTAACACACGTTGCTATGGACGCACGCAACGTATTTTGTATACATCGTTCGTTCTCTAATAATCATTATCATTCAAATTTATATTTACAAAATACAACACTAAAACGTGGTGTTGAATTCCGCCACTCAACACGCAATGCCTTAGAACTCGAAATGTAGAGTACTTAGTGTCTTAACACTGGGTTACCTCTGCTTATCCTGCTGTGTGCGGGATAAAGTCTAAAAGTCTTAGTAGTCAGTCATTTTGGTAATCTTCGTACCTACTCTTAACAACTTTTTTCCTATTGTTAATTAGAACCTGTTTTACTCCTTAAAGGATCTACGGTGGGGTGGTGCAGTGGCACGTGCCGACAGGTGCCGGCGCAGCTGCTTAGTTTATAGACCGTAACTGCATTGTAGATGTAACAGTAGTCTGTTTTAATTCGTTTTTAAGACGCTTTTGTGAGCATCACCTGCATCTGTTTATATAACAATTATTTTTTGTCAATCAATCAATGTAAGTTAATCTTGAACTGCTATTCCAGCGACCTGATTTAGTTAAACATTTGCAAACACACGTCCAGATCTATTTTTAGTTTCCCGTTGTATCGCCACGTGTCGCAGGGTGGTAGGCAGTGGGAACCTAGTTTTAAGATACTGTTTCCCATGCATACTGCCAAACTTCATGACTTAGCTTGGACTTTAACGGAATGTCCTCTAAGTAGGTAAGTATATTAAACATTTTGTAAGTGTCATTTTACACTTAAGAAAGAAAAATATTTTATTAGAAAACCTATAAAATTTGAACAAAGTAGGATTTGAATCCGCGTTCCTTCCTCTTGGACAGTTTCCTATACAATAAGTTCTTTGATTTTTTCAAACACTTTGCAGTAGTCCGTGGTCACAGGTAGACTGACCCCCGTGACTACGGACTACTGCAAAGTGTTCGAAACGTCGGGTTTCCAAAATGTAAAATCTTAAATATACGCGATTAATCCGATTAAATTAGTTTCATTTTCCGATATTTTACGACGTATTATGTTATAACTAATTAATTTGATAGGTGAATGGATGAAACCGGCTTTTAATATCTAGGTATATGTACAGACCCAAGGTTTACCTTTATCATCCTAGTGCTTACATTGTTGTTACGTATTAATAGCATTGAAAGTATATATTAGGTTCTTATAAATCAATCAAATTTATATTTTGTACGAATAATTATATTAATCTGATATTTTTATCAAACATGGACAAACAATACCGCAACATAATTAGCCTTTATGTAGCAAAGCAAATTAAATTTGATGTAATGGATGGAATAAGACATAAAATAACTTTATTATAGTTAGAACGTAGAATAAAAGTTAAAAAATTGTTCTTGTAACACCTACCAGAATTGTATTTAAGAGATATTAGAATATTCAAATACTTTCGAACAACGAAAGTTTACTGTTTATTTTTTGTCTTGTGACGGAACTCAACGCCGCTTTTTTTAACGGAGCAAAGAAATGAAAAAAAATCATTCCCCCGAGTGGGAATCGGAACTATAATCATAACGTGTCCCCTCAACGTTTTCATTTAGACGAAACGCGACCCCACTGCAAACTGATAATATTAATAAATATAAATCAGCTTCAGAAAAAATCCCAAAGTGTTTTTTTTTAATTAAATAATCAGAAAATAAAAAATCTGCTTAACACTGCATCCCGCACACAATAGAGTACTTTGCCTCGACACCAGAGGGAAGAAATGGAAATTTAGATAAATATTTCATTTTCGCGGCACACTTTGTGCCCCTGCGTCACGATTGGCCTCAACTTAATAAATATATTATAAAATAAACTTAATAAATATATTATAAAATAGATGAATCCGTCGTGGCGCATGAGCCAATTTTAACTGGACAAGCATGCGAGTGTAGACACGATGGTTATGGGCTCGATTCCCACTCGAGGGAATGAGATATTTAATATTTTCATTTTCTTGCTCTGGTAAAGAGGCAAAGCGCAGCATTAAGTTTCTCTTCTCAACTTGCAATGCCTCAAGAATTCAGAAGAAAGGGAAATGTCTGAATGGAGAATGGTATGTCTTAGTATTAGTTTCCTAGGTTCTTTCTGCCTATCCTGTTAAGTTCGTTATACAGCGTAAAACATTATATATAAAAAACTCTTTATAAAGAACCGAAGTCATGTTCATTACCAAATGTAAAATGAAAACAAACCAATGAATTTATTTTATTCTATATTTATTTAAGTTGTAAGACAAGTATTACAAATTGATAATAATAGATGATGCTATTGGATGGATGGAAAGCTGTGTGCTGTTGACTTAGATTAACTTTCACAAAATAATGTATGTATTGTCATCCCAACAATCAATCCCAGATGATGATCGTTGAACCAATTGACTCTGTGGGTCAGTGGAACTAAAATGGCCTTGTGCCCATTTCTTTCCACTTTAAAACCATTATTATTGCATATTGCATAAATAGTTCCGAATTTTGTAAATAAAGATTGACGCTGAAATTTTTACCAAAATATTCATGTTTAGTTAAATGGCCTTTTATCTACATATCTACATTTAATCTTGGGAGTCTGGTTTTTTTTTATTTTTAATCTTGGCGCAGGGACACGTGTGTAACTGTGAACGGTTATGGTTTCGACTCCCACTTGTGGAAATGAATTCATTAACAATTTAATATCTTTACTGTAGTACTATGGAAAAGTGCCGCATTGAGTTCCACCACTCAACACACAATGCCTTTAAAATATCGGCAGAAGGTGGAGTACGGTGCGTCTCAACGTTACGTGGTACCCTCTGTCTATCCTACTATATGAGAGAAAATACCGTGAAACTGAAAAAAAAAAACTTTAAAATGTTCTTAAAAAGGCCTTTTTTATAATAATTTAAATTGAGGTGTATTTTAAATTTTATTTTACGTCACTTTATATCTGAAAATGCAATATAGTGCAATGTATATCCATTTGAAAGATATATAGAAAGATAGAGATTCGAACCCACAACCATGAGGTACAGTCACTCCAACGCACCATACACCACAACGTCACCAAATATGTTATTCAACATATTTTAATAGAAATGACCATTAGCAGGTTATCGGGGGCGTGATCAGCTCGCGTGGGGTCCACTCCACGTTTACGAGGAAACACCGCGTTTCGCGTGGCAAGGAGAACGGTAATAGCTGTGATTACTGCTTCATGTTTGACTTAACAACGAAATATTATTTATTATAATAATGGCCTACTTTACGGCGTGGTGGGTGTAGTTTTTTTTACTTTGTGTGGAGATTTTCCTTTTCTCTTCAAATTGGTTTTGTTTTGAAGTTGTGTTTTAGGTTATAAATAGTTGGGTGTAGCTACTGAAATATACAAATATTTATCATATGTGCGTATCAATCATCAAGAATGCGGAAGACGAGACTGGTGTAAAGAAATTTTATCAATTGCTGAATTCAGTTCTCATATTTCCTTCTTCAAATAATCGAATCATAGCATTTTCAGATTATATGATCACACAGTAGGTAGAATTAGTACAGTATGACAAAAATAATCATATAGTAAGTAATGTAAGGAAGTTGTTTTTACCTGGTAGTACCTGTAAATGCTTTTGATTATCTTTATAGTGTCGAAATACGCGTTTATTACAATATAAAACGGCTATATCTTTTTTTCAAAGTAAAAGTAGAAATACGATTGTTTAGGAAATCATGGGAACGTAGATCTGAGTATATGGTTTGAATTCAAACTTAATATCTCCCATCACGTGGTAATCTCAGAAGCTACTAGTTCAGATCGAGAAAATATATTTATGTTGGAAAGTCACGTCAATCATTTCGATGGAACCCTCTGTACCCGCGGCCAGAGTTACTTTGGGCACTTAGAATGTGTCATATTCCACAACTCTTAATCATACCGCAAGTAAAAGTTATTTCTCTATCGAAAATTATTGTAGCGTTCGTTCCAGTATTGAGAAGTTTGCTTATATGTGTAACATGCTCGTACATAGGTCATTTTTATATATGCAATTGAATAAAATTTAAAAGCATTACATTAAATTTCAATACATAATCACTAAACATGATAACTTAGCGGCAATACAATAATACTGGTTATTACATAAGTACAAGCTAAAATATTTCAGCCGTTGTAAGTCACATATGAAAAGCTATAAATATAAATAGTCATTCAATAAATCGCTATAAAATATTGATTTAAATCGTAATAAATTGTTATAGTATATTATGATTTTACGTGTTGATAACATTGCTTAATGTATACTTCTATATCTACTAAAGTATGAATATTATAAAGCTAAAGATTATGTTTGGTTGATAAGGTTAATCGTAGGAACTATTCGCGGACCAAGGCTCGAATCGAATAATTAAAATTACTTTTATATTAATAAGTTTATTTTTCTTTGGGTTATATTACATCACGGTTATGAATTAAATTTTTAATTTTTGTAATTTAGTATTTAGTTATTGGCCAGCCTGGTTGTGGGTACGATCGCTACTCGAGGAGATGAAATATTTATTTAAATTTATATTTCCATTTCTTCGCTCTGGTGTGGACGCAAAGCGCGGCGTTGAGTTCTGCCACTTGAACGAAGTGTCTTAACACTAGGTTCCCTGTGCCTATCCTGCAATTCAGAAAGTAATGTAGGAGTGTAGAAAATGAAAACCTTGTTTTCCGACATGCTGTTCTTGTTTGAACTAGTTTACTGTCTGAATATAATAAGAATTCAAAGGTCGTCACACTTGTCTATAATTCCGTTCCGTACACTTAAAAAATACTTGTTTTCCGACCACTTCTTGAACTTTTAACTAGTTCGTGAATTCTGTACCGCATTTATTTTGGGGAACTGTTTGCCCTATTACATGCTGCCAAATTCTTTAACCACACATACGTCACAAACTTAAATACCATCCACACCATTTGGATTCGTGACACTCCACTACTGTGCGGTTTCGTAGCACCTTCCTTCCATACGTCACGCAACTGTAGAATTGCGTACCTGTGGCAGTGTTTACAAGCCGATACGACTTAGGTGCCTTCAAAAAGCGCATCAATCTCCATCTCAGGCTCGTTTGCCTTGTCTTTTTCAATAAAAAACATATATTTTATTTCCTCGAGTAGGAATCGAATACAGAATGTGTTGCGTTCACAGTCAGACGGTTGGTAAAACTTTAAAATTTCTATGATTCATTTACACTAAGGAGAACGGAGTGCTTGGTCACTAGATTTCCCCTACCTATAGAGAATACAGCACGAAGGTTATAAAAAAAATGTTTTAATTTATTTGTGTCTAGTTACTCAACGTTTTTTTTAATTTTATCATTTTTCTGAGTGAGAATCCTATGCCGCTGCGCCACGACGAAGTCGTAATGCTGATATAAATAAGAAGTAGTATATTTCTTTCCACGACAGCTGACTCTAGAGTTATTTGAACTTTGATCAATTTACTATGGTTTATAGAAGTTTTTGTTTTCACTTGTTGTTCGTAATACACACATGTTAACAAGACGAGTTCTTATTAATAGGTAACTACGTAATAAATTGACTAGATGAATATAAATGATGAATAGAATGTAGTGTGTTGTCACTTTATTGTTTAAAATTGTAGTTTTTTGCAAAAACTCATTTGTATAACTTGAAAAGGATTTTGGAATCAGTTCTGTAAACTTACTAGGTGGTGCTGGCAACTACGTTCTCGTACATTCAATGACATTGCATTTATTCTCTAAGAGTTCCACATAAGATGTTTCACTGCAAAATGCTGATAATGCTGAAAACCTCTTGTTAAAGAGATATTTCTTAAGTTTTTATAATTTAGCTTGTCTATAGTTTTACACCAGGCATTATAGGTAAAATCAATTATTCATAATGTCCTTAGGCTTAATAGCTATACAGTAAAAAAAATATTTCTATTCGTACTGAAGTTATAGACTTTTATCACACTTATATTGTTTTATATCTTTGTAATATATTAAAAGTAGCTGTTTGATCGCAGTTATGGTTGGGTGGGTTTCATGACCCAAGGGCCAACATAAAATTTCGTGTCTTCCCGTTTCCGTAGGCTATTTCGTGAAATCCTTTGTTAATGTTTTCAAGTACTCCTTAAAAGACCCTACTGCAATGTCAAATTTCAGGTTCCTAGACTGCGTATTTCGGCAACAAGCTATCTGTAAGCCGCTGAGTAACAAAAAATCTATAATTCACAATACAAGAATAAAAATCAATCGATTACGAACATTTCCTTTCATAATTAATCAAAAACATTTTATCTTATCCAATCATAAGTATTTAACCACTTAAATGACTATTAAAATTTGTTCAATCAAAATAGATATAGTAGTTAATACCAGTAGCTGTTATAAGTATTTTTCTATTTCACATACATTGAATTGACAGACAAGGAAGCTAAAAGTGACCCTGTTTTTAGGAATAAGATTGAATTTTAATTGAGATCAGTAAATGATACTTGTTTCACATCATAAAATACTAATTCATTGATTTTGATTACAGGATTAGGAATTATAAAAAACCGGTTAGTATTATATCATTATAATACGTAATATATGTAACTGTTGTCGGTTGGTAATTGTCGATGTTTGATTTTGTACCGTCTTTGGTCTGATTTGTTAAATGAATGATAGCTCCTTGAAATGTTCCTGCTATCGTTAGAAAACATATTATTTTTATTATTGCCTTTACTTCTAAATATGAGGCTATCATTTTTATAACTCAAAACTCTAGCTTTATCCTTGTGTATTTGTTTTGCTCTACAATTTTAACAGCTTCACTCTGTATCTTGCAAATAGCGGGAGAGTCAGACTATAAAGGGGATCTCTCACCACTTTGAAGAATTGTCTTAGACAAGTTGCTTTTGACGGAGTGCCGTTCTCTATTTCCGCCTTCACGCCACGCCACGAATCTAATGCTACGGTGTGTATTACAATCAAATGACAGAAGTATAAAAATAAGCCGTTGCCCCGCATGGGAATCGAATCCACAACCGACGAAGTTGCATAAAAAAATCTACAGTATACACAACACAACATCAGCTTGCTTCTAAAATGGTAGAATCGCTATAGACGTACAGACATACATATGTATGTAGGTGTGCTGTGTATAGTTGTTTTGAGTTACGAAGCGTAGGTAGCAACCCATTAAGCAAAAGTAAGGTGAACGCACTGTTTCGATTACAGCCACATACTGACTCACCAAACAATGGAATATATGAGTTACACGATTAGATAAAACGTTATAATTTCTATGGACTATTATGTACCTACAATAATCTTAATGTGTTTTGTTGTTTTTTTTAGTATCACGCTATATACCGCACAGAGCAGCGTAGGCAGAGGGACCCAGTGTTTAAACACTCCCTTCCCATCAAGACAATTCCCCACTTGACGCCGATTTCTGGTGGCATTGCGTGTTTATCAGCGGCTTTACCGGAGCGAGAAAATGAAAATATTAAGTATTTTATTTTCTCAAATGGGAACCGAACTCACAGCCTGTCGCAGACTTATGTTCTTTCTAATTATTTTGTTTTTGTGAAACAACTGGTCATCGAAGTCATTTCAAATAAATTTACGTTTAAAGCCTTATTAAATGTATTAAATGGAAAACAAAATTAAAGCAGAGCTTTTCCCCTTTTTGTTCTAACTAATTACAGCCCAAGATTGCGATCGTGCCTTAGAAACTTATAAATTCGCAATGAAGTTGTAAAATTTGTAAGATTCGAAAACTTTATAGTCAGGTATAAAGATAAGAGCACTAAGTGCTAATTAATAAATTTATGAGTGGGCTTTTTTATATTTTTACATACTTAATAATTTAAGGCTTTGTTTACTTAGTTACTTAATTAACTAGCTAACATGCCAGCGGTTAAATTAAAATAACTGAAAGTTAAGATCGATTAGATTAGCCACCTAATTCAATCAACCGACCCACTTACGGTCACCGATATACGGACTATTCAACGATAAAAAATATCAATTCGATGCAGTAGTTCCTGAGATTAGCACGTTAACGCAAATCAACTAAATTTCTTTATTTTAGCTTATCAAAAAACATGGTTAGTAAAATCATAGATTCTATTCTACATTCCAACATGGCATGTTTTTAAGATTGCCGGAAAGCGGAGAACGGAGTGTTTTAGCGCTATCTGTCCCCTTCTTTACTTATGAATTCGGGATCATGATAAAAAATAAGCTAGCCGTCACCTAAACTAAGTATTACTCATTATGAGCAATCAGTTCATTCGCTTATTTGCTTCCTACACGTAAGAAGGGAATGACAATTGTTTTGTTGGGCAAAAAACTACGCGTACTGTTTGTCACTTATTTTGTTAAACTACTAAATAAACACAACGTTAAGTTCTCTCTGTGGTCTTCTATACCAGTTAACTTCGACATTTTACAATGTATATATATATATATATATATATATATATATATATATATATATATATAT
>DWAO01002382.1:0-16137 GCA_018230605.1 Heliconius congener | reverse complement strand
AAATTTAAGTAAATATTTCATCTCCTCTAGTGGGGATCGAACCCACAACCAGTCGATTTTGCAGTCACACCTCGTGCCGCTGCGCCACGACTGGATTTTAATTTAACTTACAATATATATTTTTTATTGCGAAAATTTTAGTTTCAAATATCTAATAACTCAAAAATATATATATATATACACTATATTTCTAACGTCCTTGAAAAATAAATAAAACTGAGCTCTGTTTGTATGACCACTCTATGCAGGAGAAAAAAAAATGTCGTTCAACCCGATTTTTTGAATCTGTCTAAAATTGCGTGATTAAAATATTTTATTTAACAACTTGCTGTGTAAGTATGTATGTTAGTTAGTGTGTGTGTAATCTTAGAAGCTCAATTTCTCTTTCGCTCAACACACTTCCCAGTAACAAATTGAGCTGAAATTTGAATTACGATTTCAATTCACAATTTACCTAATATGGGTATCAAACGTAAGGACCTAATATGTAAGATAAAAACATAATGAAAAAAAAATTTAGAAAGCATTAAAAAGACTTTTTTTTAATAAATACTTTATTTTCCATTACATTATCGAATCCTAAATTTACAGAAAGTAAGGAACAGAGTCAACAGTATATAGTATTTCTACCATTCTATGTTTCAATAAATACTTCACACGTAAACACTAAAAAAGATCACTCTCTAAAGGCACAGCACAGTTTTATAAATATGAATTATTTTCGGAAAAGAGGAACTTTTCCAATTGTCTAGAGCTAGCTACCGAAATACATGAAACTCAAATAGCTTGGGTATTTGTTAAATGAATTCTCTAAAGTTAGTATGCTTAAATTATTTGACTAGTTAAAACTTCATTCAACCGAATTCTCAAGGCATTGTGCGTTAACTGGTGAAACTCAACGCCGCACGGAATGAAAATAGTAAATATTTCATTTCCTAGAGTGGGAATCAAACCCATAACCTGTCGTGTTTACAGTCACACACTTGTGCCCCTGCTCTACGCCTACAATTAAAAATAAGGCACAAAATATGGATAACATTATAACACAAAAATACAAAACCTTTCAAAAGAGAGGCTTATAAACGAGAAAGTTTTCACTTTATTCTTAACTTTTAGCTAATTTAGTACGATAAAGCTTTTGAAAACTCATGACATGTTAAAAGCGCTTTCAGTGGATTTTTATAATATAGTGATTGATATAAGAGTATACAAGTGATATATTCCTGAAATATTTTATTAATTTATAATGTTTCTTTGTCAATCTAATCTTGTTTGTAAATCTAATCTAAGCAAAGCGCGGCGTTGAGTTTATCAACTTAATATGTAATACATCCAGATTTCGGCGGAGAGTGCGAAACGAAAGTGTTTTAACGGTAACGGAGTGTCATAACACTCCTACTTCTCCTATGAGTTTCTTAAGACTCTTATGTGTTCCTAGGGAACCTAGTGCTAAGACACTTCGTTCCTCATTTTCCGCTGAATTTTTTACAGGCATTGCGTGTTGATGGCGGAACTCAACACGGCGCTTTACCTCGACACCAGGGCGTAGAAATGGAAATATAAATTTAAATAAGTATTTAATTTCCTCGTGTGGGGATCGAACACACAACCAGTCGCGTTTACAGTCACATTTTGTGCCCCTCTGCCACGATTGGCCTCGAATAAATACATACAAATAAATAGCCTACAGCTTTCCCTATAATGATACTATCAAATATATATTTTTTCATATCGAATCTGTAGGCACAGTTATATAAGCTCAATAAATGGTATGCATGAGTACTAGCATGCTCAATAAGCAAACATGTTCCCACATGTTCAAAGACCTCCCATTCCCCTCGTGCCTAAAAATCGAACGCCTGTCCATCGAGCAAGCCCGAAATGAGCATGCTCATTATTAGCAATGCTTTGACACACATGCTACTATATAGTAATGCTCAATAATAGCATGCTTTCGTGCTAGTAATGAACATGTGTAGTAGCTTGTAGTTCCGGACATTCCGCATTAAGCCAAATAAACTCTTAAGCTGATATTAGTTTAAATATAGTTTATATCTAAAAAAATCAATTCTATTTTTGTCATCGTATAGAATATTTTTTTAAAATTTTTAAATTGTCATAGCGTTGTGTTCCACTAACCAAGGTACGAATCATCTAAATATTCTGGAAATTAAGAATGTACCATTTTAACACTTGACCCCAACTGCATTCTATAGAAATTTATATACCAAAAGTAGTGTAATAAAATTTTAATTAAAATAATATTTTTTTGAAAACATACATTCCAGGTATTTTTTATCGTGTGTTGTATTTAAATAATCTAGCCCTTTCATTTGATTCCCATTTTAGGTGGGTTATATAAAAATTTATAAGCAGCTATTTTATCGCTTCGGCCATTTTGGACTAACTACAATTTTATTATAATTAGAACTGAATTCGTGAAATTGAGCTTGCGATTTCACATACACTAACTAACACAGCAAGTTAAATAAAAGTTTGAAAAAGCAGCTGCAGTAGGTATAGGGAACCTAAATTGTTATGTTATGTTTTTATTTTCCCTCAACTTGCGTGATATTGTGTGTTGAGTGGCGGAGCTGAACACCGATATTTATCTTGTTGTTAGAAATAGAAATGGAAAAAACTGTAAACAGTAGGTTAAGCACAGGCAACCTAATGTTAAGACAGCCGTTCCCAATTTTAAGCCTAATTCAGGAAGCATAACGTGTCGAGCCGAATTCAACGCCACGTTTTACCTCGACACCAGAGCAAAGAAATATAAATCTAAGCAAATCTT
This sequence comes from Heliconius congener, assembly GCA_018230605.1. NCBI lineage: Eukaryota > Metazoa > Arthropoda > Insecta > Lepidoptera > Nymphalidae > Heliconius > Heliconius congener. The sequence continues at coordinate 13,343 of DWAO01002382.1, read as the reverse complement.
TTATTTCCACAAATGGATATCAAATCCACAACCATCGATCATTACATACACAAAATATCATCACTATATCTCAGAAACAAATAAAAACACCAAAATATTCACAAAAAGAGACAAAATTTCAATTCCCCATACATTCAACTGAAATTAACCTCGCTCCCCACATTTTCCAATAGGTAGCTGTTGAAACATCTGCCCTATCTTCTGTTATACAGTTTACATACAAATGTTTATTTTGCGTGAGGGCGTGGGGCGGCCACTATTATGCTGCATACTGAATGAGTTTTCAACCACTCTATACACCGGGTATGGGAGGAAGCAATTTTCTATTGTTTATCGTAACAACAATATATACATACACAAATATATATACGTATGTATGGGTAAATCGTGTAAAACTATTGTTTCACGTGTGCTCTGTATAAATATTATGAGTTTAAATTATTTTATTTTACTTTAGGAGTTGTTTTTTGAGTGCTAGTCGGGGTGGCTCTGAAGGTGCGGAATTGAGTTTCGCCACTTAATATGAAATGTCTTGAATATTGGGGGAAAGGTGAGGGACGCTGAGTCTCAGAAATAGGCGTACCTTTCAATATGAGGGATACAGCGTGAAGTAAAACATAAAAATCAAATCAGCTTCACGCTGTATCCCACACGCAGGTAGAGGGCCAGTATTAAGTAATACTCCGTTCCCCATTTTCCTCCCTAGAGTGGCTCATCTCCGAGCTGAACTCATCGCCGCGCCTTGTATCGTTGCCAGAGCGAAGAAATGAAAACATAAATGTAAATAAATATTTTATTTCCCCGGGTGGGGATCGAACCCACCCCAGCCCTCTTAAGATATATAAAATAAACATATTTTTTTGGATTATCTAAAGAAATATATAGGATTGATTAGATAAACATCACAACATAGGAAAATAATAACCGCCTAGTAATAACAGATTATTACTAGGTGATTATTACGGATCAGTTATCCGTCCTCTAATTTTTGTTGTAATATATATTTTTTAATAATGAAAGCTACGGCCTAAAATTGCTAAATAATTGAAAAAAACCTTGAAATGATATTGTATATTAAACTATTTCAAAGCTATGAAAAATATCAATATTTTTGACAATATTTCATGTAAAATACATCAAAAATCATATATCAAATACGTACACACATACATTCAAGTATATGTATACAAAAAAACTTTTACATTGCGTCAAAGCGACGTAGATTGATGAAAACGTGTAAAAAGTAACCGCCGACAGTGTCTTTACTCTTTAGAGGGTTGCTTAATATGAAATATGAAAAATCTGTGATTTTTGAAACTTCACGTCATTCGGTCTTTAGCAATGAAAACTGAATGTGAAAGAATTCTTACATATTAATTAATGTCTTTATTTAAAAAAATATATATTTAGCCTGGAGCTGGGAATAAACCTAAGACCTTTTTGTTGCACATCTTGGTTACAATCAGAGGATGCCACTGCGACACGAACTAAATATTTTTGTAAGTATATTTAAATTCGTTTTATTTCCTAGTTACAACACGTAATGTCTTAAATTTGGGCGGAAAATAGATATATATCTATCTGCTTCACGCTGTATCCCGCACACGGCAGCGTAGCCAGAGGGAAACTAGTGTTAAGACACACCGTTCCTACTTTCCGCTGGGTTCTGGAGGCATTGCATGTTGAGTGGCGGGACTCAATGCCGCGCTTTCCCTCGACACTAGAGCGTAGAAATGAATTAAATGTAAATAATTATTTCATTTCCTCGAGTGGAGATCGAACCCACAACCAGTCAGTTTTACAGTCACACTTTGTGCCTTTGTGCCACGTCTAGCCTCATAAAATAATAAAAAGTACAAAAGCTATTCCGTTCAATAATATTCTTAAAAAGAAATCATTTCTAAGTCCACATTATAACCCTACGGAACGCATTACTTTGCAATTTAATATCCATTCGATATTTGATTCTTATTCACATTCACGTGAAGTGGACACGTAAGCGTTTTTGGGGACGAATTGTTAGAGGAAATCTTATGAGAAATTGGAATAATCTTAGAAGGCTATTATTTGGGATCAAAAATATTGCCATATTTATAATAATATTATATTATAATTAGTCATGGCGCAGCAACTGTTTTGTTGTGGGTTCAATTTGCACTCAGATAAATGATTTTATTTTCAAACCAAAATCAGGAAACAAACATCTTAATACTAGGTTCCCTTTGCCTCTCTTGTAATAAGAATATATAGTAGGGTAAACGTAGATAGTTCCGTATAAAGAAATCATATTCCAATTCAAAAAACGTTTACACTTAAGACACTCCGCTCTTTACTTTTCTGTTTCATATTACAAAAAACGCGATATCGAGGAGCGGAACTCAACGCTGCCGACAAATACTCAAAAATCACTATCGATTACAAACTTAACTTCAAGAGTAAGATGAAACTTTACAAAACTTACATAATACTATTAAATTAATTCCAGCTATCAAAGTAAAGTTTGGGTTAAGGCTGAATGTTGGGTCAATTTGTGAAGTAGCCTCGAGGGTGCAATAAGATGGTATCTTGGATTGCAGCCGAAATAGAGAGTTTTAATGTTAGTCCTTAATTAAGTTTTCTTTGTTATTCGGTTGGCAGAAGCAATCTTACAGCTCCTCAGTAAATTAGTGGAAAATGTGGAGAAGATTACGTGGTATACCGTGACATTGTCTTTAATCGGAAAGTGGAGAACAGTGTGTCTTGACAATAATCGAGTTATCTTGTATTGTATGCGACATACTGGTGTTTCTATTTTAAATACAACATATAAGAAAAATATACTTTTTTAGTATATGTATGTATCTGTAGAGTTTCAATAAAAATTTATTATAAAAGTAAGTTTAATTTACAAAATATCTTTGGTACTTTCTTACACAACTCGTTTCTTCTTTACATGAAAAAAAATTAAGGCCAGTCGTGGCGCAGCGACACGAAGTGTGACTGTAAAACCGACTGGTGGTAGGTTCGATCCCTACTCGAGGTGATGAAATATTTACTTAAATTGATATTTCTATTTCTTCGCTTTGGTGTCGAGGCAAAGCGCGGCGTTGACTTTTGCCGCTCAACACGCAATGCCTTCAGAATACAGCAAAAAGTGGGGAACGGAGTGCCTTAACTAACCCTGTGCCTACCCTGCTGTGTGCGGTACAGCGTGAAGCTGATTTATTTTTATTTTATTTTATGAGAAAAATAAATAAATATTATTACTTCAGACACGACATTTTTTTTTCAGCGACACGCTGTATCCCGCGTACCCTTACACACTATTTCATTTTTGGCGCATTTTCGGTGAATTGGTACCAGAGTGAGAAAATAAAAATATTAACAAATAGAACTCACAACCGCCGCATTACAGTCTCACACTTGTGCCGTTGTACCACGACGACCTCTAATGTATGAATATGATGTATTATAAATTACCGTAATATGCAACTTATTTCATGTCAATTATGATTTCATATTAAATATTTGTGGAATACGTACATATTATGTATGATTTCCCATACATTCGTTTGAATTCGCCATCGAGAATTGTATTCACTACCTTTCAAAATAAAGGAACACTTTCACATCGCTTCATATTTTATTTTTACACGCGTATACGTACTTCACCGAAACGAGGCTAAAAGCTCGGCATCGCAGGTTTTCCGCTGACAAAAAAAATTTTAAACGGCCGAATGTGAGAAAATTTCGCTTATGGTTTTAATCGTTAAATCGTTTGTTTCTATGAAATATTTAAGTTGACGCCGGTATAGAAATTGGAAAGGCCTTGATACGTGATGGTTGTGGGTTTGATTACTACTTGAAAGTAGTTTATTTGCAGCTCCACGCTGTATCTCAAATATGGCTCTGAAGTTTTGAGATTTTAAATAGTGGAACTAAACACCGCTCACTAATCTTTACACTAAGTATTTATGTGTAAAATCATCATTTAATTTTAATCATTTTAAGTACATACAGAAAACTATGTAAAGATGAAATCATTCTTGTTTTTCAACTGAAGTGATGAAGTTCTGATATTGAGTCTTTGCTGAATCTGTAATCTAAATTTATCCAGGCAACACTGGTGTCATCTATTCTACTATAATGTATCATTCTTAAAAATAAGCTTTATTAAAAAAACAGACACCTGCAGATTCATGCAACGAGATCTCAACCTAAATGAATAATCTTGTAAATAGAATTTGATATTTCGGTTTTGAGTTGCAAATTCTTGAAAGATTTTACTACATACATGTTTAAAAGAAAGAAATTGGAATAATAGTCTAGCATGTATGTGTGTGTGTAGAGCCTTATCAAATAGCTCAGGTTCGATTCATGCTAAGCTATCAATTTCTTAACTAATTCTTAAATATTTAAATATTTTTCTTCATTACATGGCCATTCTGGTATGTTTGGGTTTAGAAGATTACGTAAACACATTATACAAATTCACATACATACATATATAAAGAAGGGACTACAGGGAAAATTGTCAAGCAATAATTTATAACAATCAAGGAACATCGTTCAGCACTTCACCGATTTTATCATAGCTTGCCCTAAATTGTTGAATTTGGTAGCGAAATGTAAGATTTAGAGAATAAAATGGACATTGATTTATTTTATTTATCATTCATTATATATGAAGTCGTCGTCAGAGGCCGTCGTAACGTAACAACGAGTGACTTGTAAATGTGACGATAATAGGTTCTATTCCCATTAGGAGGAGTGATTCGTTTTCCTCGCTCTGGTAACAAGACAAAGCGCGGCGTTAAGTTGCACCACTAAACACGCAATCTCGTATAGATTGAGTGAAAATCGGAGTTAGGTTAGATTTAGGTTTTTCGCGGGATCCAAAGTAAAGCTAAAAAAACATTAGGCGATTACGGTAGTTTTTTTTCTTATTAAATTTGGGTTCAATTCTACTCGGTGTATTGCGTTATTTTCATTTTCTTTTTCTCGTGAGACCCAACGCAGCGTTGAACTCCATCACTTAACATACAATTTATGAATTATTAGAGGAAAATAAAAAAAATGTTACTTCTGAACATTACGCTCACTATACATACCCATATATGTGTAGAAGACGCATAAAATTAAGTAAAAAATTACTCCCAACTAGCTAAATTGTAATGTTCTTTGAAAAACATATAGGAAAAGGGAAAACACAAATCAAAGGCAAATTAAAACATGATATTACCTCAGATTTACGCTCTTAATATTTCGCTTACAAACACTTTCATTTGTATTGAAATTTCTAAAATATAATATTGGATTTCATCGTGACTTCAGGAAATATGTTATTATTGTGAGTTTAAATATAATAAAAATATATAAATCTCAAAAAAAGGAAACAGACAATTGAGAATAAATTTCGCCCTCTGATGGCTCCGTACGATTTCATGATTTTTGCTTAACGAAAACGTTTGCTTAACGATTTTGTGGGGATATACACTGAATTTGTAGTAAATGAAGTATAAATATAAGTTTCTTATGATTATGAAATGTAGTTTTCTGATTTCTAATTCCAATACTTACGTCTGTGCGTTGTCTGTTACTCATTTCGTACATATATATCATATTAACGAAGAAACTGCTTACTTGAAAAAAAAACCGAGAGGCCAGTCGAGGCGCAGGGACACAATGTGTGACTGTAAAACCGACTGGTTGTGGATTCGAACCCCACTCTAGGAGATGAAATATTAACTTAAATTTATATTTTCATTTCTCAAAAAAAAACATTTATAAATATCCTTTCTTCCTTGCCAAAAATATCTAATTACATTTAAATACTATTAGGTAACTAAAAAATAAATACGAAGGTTCTCACCAAAAACAAAATTAAATTGAAGCTATACAAAATTGCTTTTGACAGGTAAGTGTACAACCGAGTCGGCAATTTAAACTTTTACTTTGAATCGGATGGAATAATTTCACACTTTGTGATGATTTTCTGAAGATAAAGTGTCTTTTGTTTATTTAAATTAGAGATTCCAGTTTTAATAATTAGATATTATGGCACGATGGGACGGGAGTCTCTGATAGTAAAGGCGATGGTTGTTGGGTTCGCTTACCACTAGGTGGAATGAATTATTTAATTACTATTCAAAACACAGTACCTCAGATTACGGACTGAAGACGGAAATAGAATAGCGCAGTGTTTTGACACTAAGTTATCTTTACATATTAGAGTTGCTAATATGTACTGGATACAATGTGAAGCTGAAAAAGAAAAAGCTTTTAAGCGCCACATACGCAAAAATGTTCCTTTAATAAATGCACTGATAACGAATACGATTTTGAGTACGGCTATAGACTATCAAATTCATAATGACAGTAAATTTTAACGATTCGATCTTTATTTTTACTCAGGTGTGACATAAAATCAAAGTCGAAGATGGTTGGAATGGTTTTACGATTAATAGCTCTGGTAATAAGACAAAGCACAGTGTAGAGTTTCGCCACTCAACAAGCAATTCATCGAAAATTCAGCGGAAAGTGACGAATGGACCATGTCTCATGACAGGGTTCTTCCTACAAATACATCGTGAAGCAACAAAAAATGTAATCAATTTTCCTTTTTATTACATGAAGACAATAAATAAGAAGAATGATAGCATCACAAAAACACACCAATTTTAGGATTCAAAGCAAACCTTTGATATAAAACAGATGAAATTTAACGACACTGTTAAACTAAATTTATAGTGACAAACGAACACCGCTCTGCACTTCGATATCTAAGAGTATTTTATGTCTTGAAACGTTTTTATGACGCAAAAATTCTTATGTTTAGATAAAATTTGTATGAAGGTGAAAGAATTGGGAGTCTTCATTGCTAGTCACTTCGCTCACCATACCTTGGGAATTGACCAACTCTATTTATGAGCTAACTCTATTTATGAGAAAAAAAAAATAAGACTAAGAGTCTTAGTTTCATATTGCTATAACTATATAAGTTATAAAAAATTAAGGGGAACATTTTTATATAAAACTTTTCCGTTTCCATAGAAATTTCAACAATCTTCACTCAACACGCTCTTACACTCCCTAACCTCCACGAAACTTCAACTTAGAAAGTTCAGTAGTTTCATGAGTACGCTGTCGTCAGTTACTTAGTAACGGATTTTTGTTATACACCTATATATAGTTTTTTTAGCTTCATTCTAGGCAGATCTAGTGTTAAGACACTTTGTTCTTATTAAGTCACTTCCGTTTCCCATTTTTTCACTGAATTCTGGTAACATTGTGTATTAATTAGCAAATCAACAGTGACATTTTGTCACGTTACCAGGGCTCACTCAATAGCCCAGTAGGCAGTCCATCTAAATTCCATTCCATAGTCCTAATTTAGATTTCCACATTTTCCATAGTTCCTACGCATTAGCCGGCGACCATCTCTGGGCAATTATCTGTGGTTACCCAGAGATTGATCCCGGCTGTTGCGTCACAGTAAAATATTTGTATATTCTCTAAGAGGCCTCTACGTATTGGACTTGTTTCCCGTATTGGATTCTTTTGAATCCGAGAATTATGAAAGAGAAATATAATAATAATAATAATATTTCATTCCCTCGAGAGGAAATCGAATCCACACTCTTGCGCCACGACCGGCCTCAACATATAATACAAACGTTATCATTCAACTCCAAAAACCTAAATACCAGCCAGAGACCGAAAATTAAAACCGAGAATATATATAAAACTTTTTACGACACAATACATTTTTAATCTTACAATTAGGTACTTGCCCCGAAACATCGTTGAACGTATTTTATTCTTACACAAAAAGCTCAAATTAAACTTTGAAAGGCTCTGCCAAAGCTTATATACGTTGTAAATGGCTTTATTAAAAAAAATACGGCCTGTAAAATTCTAGAAAAGTTCTGGATTATCAAGAACGTTGTATGCGTTTGAACGTTGTATACTTTGTATGACTAAAATTATGTTGTATTTGAAAATTTTATAATAACTAATGGAAATAAATTATTATTTATATTTTTTATAGCTTCACGCTGTATCTGGAAGATGGAGGGAATTTAGAACAAAGGCACTCATCGTCCGATTTTCAAGACATTGCATTTCGAGTGGCGGGATTCAGTGTCGCGCTTTGTCTTCTTACCAAAGTAGTGTATTAAATTAGGCGAAAAGTGGGAAAGGAAGGTTTCATAATGGAAATAGACTGTTTCAACACTAGGTTCCTTGGCCCCCTCTTCATACCCCGTTATGTATGTGTAAAGCGTGAAGCTGGTAAAGAACAATATCAAACCTATAACCGTCGCGTTTACCGTCAGATACTCTTTGTCTATCCGTCTGTCACAAGACTATAGTTAAACAGTCGGTTTTTGTACAGATAATGTATTTATTTTGCTGCTCTATCAAGATAAAATAAAAAATGGAATAAAATAAATACTTTAAAGGGCTTCCTCTAACAAACGTGATTTTTTCCATTTTTAGGGTTCCGTACCATTTAAGAAAAATGGAATCTTTATAAGATCACTTTGTTGTCCATCTGGCTGTCGGTTTGTCAAAAGCCTTTATCGAGTTGAATTTCAAACTATATATTCAGTAAAGATAATATTTCTACATTTACTTTTAAACATATATTGCCGTTTGTATCGCAAAAAACGCGTATTTCGATACTATAAAGGAAATCAAAATTAAATTATAAAATTTGACATTAAATTATAAAATTTTGCAGCTAACACCTACGGGTAGAAGGATTAAATCCGTGCAAAAAATAGCCACTAGTTCAAGTGAGGTCTTAGATGAAAGGGCTCTGGCAACGCTGCGCTTGAATTTCAGAAAAAGCTCGAGGTCGCCGATTTTTGTACAGAACCCTTAGTGGGCGACCCTGACTTGCACTTGTCCAGTTTTTATAAATAACTTCGTCCATGAACCCGATTCATACTTCGCTGGTTTTATTTATTTTTACACATTTTACAGATTTATATTGGTGAGAAATATTTTTAATTTTTTTCTCAATTTACTATCTGTTTATAAAGAAAGCGCGGCTCCTGCTATCCAATACTCAATGTCTCTATAATATACAAGCGAAAATAAAACCTACCGTTGTGTTAAGGCACTCCGTTTCCTTTAAGACGCTGAATTGTGAAGTCGTTGCGTGTTGAGTGGTGGAACTCAACTCTGCGCTTTGCTTCGTTACCAGAGCGAAGAAAGGAAAATATTCAATATTTTATTTCCTCGAGTGGGAATTGAATATAATATATTGAATTATATGTATGGATATATATTTCTAAGAATAAACCGAACATAAAGTCTTGCTCAAATATAAATTCGTTGGCATATATGATATAACGCATATTGAGATCCTTAGAAATGTCTTTGATAAAGGTAAAGCCTTACAAAAATTCTAGGATAGAATATAACGTTGACTACTTTTGCTGTTGATATATGGTAAATTGTTGGGTTATTTTTATATGAATTCCTATATTTTGCGGAAATTGGAACATTTTTATTTATTGGATTTTTATATTCTCATTAAGGACCGTGTAACGAAGCGGCGTCTGATTGAAAGCACAATTGTTTTGGGTTCAGGGATCATACCATTTTAATTATTTATTATTTGCGCGGCGTTGCGTATGTGGTGACTGGGGAACGTAGTCTTAAAACTAGGTTAAAGCGTTAAGCTATGCCACTCATCCCGCGATGATTTGAATTTGAACAGAAAGCGGAGAACGAATTACCCAAACACCAGATTCTCTCTTACTACGCTATGTTATAATAAAAAAAAACATGAGAACGGAGTGTTTTAAAACTAGGTTCCCAGATTTTTCATAAGGGTAACTATCGTGATATATTACAGTTACAGCGTGAAGGTAAAAATATATATATCAAAACACCGTTCTACGTTTCCATGTTCCACTAAATAAAAAAAACAGTACAATTTCGATTTCTCTCGTACACTGCGCATTGTAAACAAACATTTGTATGCAAACTGCACAACACGATACGGCAGATGCTCTACAGCTATCGAAATACGTATTTAGATTTCATTCGCCAGCCAATATATATGTGTGCTTGAGCTTCGGTTGGTTGTTCGTTCTTTTTTCTTTGAAAATGATTTTAATTTTACTTTTTACTTACATATATGTAAATGTAGGTTAATTTAAACTTTTACTTTCTGTCCCCCACATAGTAAGGTATACATTGAATATTTGAACCCTCAGGAAGTGAATTATAAAAAAACCATGAAATACGTATGTATTTCATGGTTTTTTTATAATTCACTTCCTGATGGTTCAAATAAGGGGTTGAAATTTTATATGGGAATATCTTTGAATCGCCACCGATTGTTATAAAAATTTAAATTCAGACTGTTAAAAGTATTTTATTGAACACGTGTTTTGTGGTTTTTTTTAGAATTCACTCCTAAGGGCGCAAATAAGCAGGTGAAGCTGCGCGCGCTCGCTAGTCTATAATAACATAATGTTTATAAAAGTGAAGTTTCAAAAGTTTCAAATTATAGCTAAAATATAATTATTTCAACTGAAAATCTGAATTCCTTCCTGTAATCAAAAAGTTGATTTCAATTTTCCTACGCACAAAGGCAAAAACTTTTAATGCTGTATAATATGAATGTTTAGTTAAGCCAAAGCTACGAAATAGAGTTTTAAATTTTATTATAAAAACTAGGTAATTTACCAGTTTTTATTTTAACGTAAAATAATGTTTATTGTGTTGAAAATTGTTTATGATGAGCTTTGTTCATGAAAGCGAATAAAATGCAAAATTTAAATTCAATTCTACAATTTTATATTGAATAAAATGAATAGCCTTTCTGAATTGCGCAGTGGTACGTCGTCTGACAGTAACTGTGACTATTGTGGGTTCGATACCCACTCGAGAGAATGAAGTGTTTAATATTTCCATTTTCTTGCTCTAGTAACAATGCACAGTGCAGCGTTGAATTTCGCTACTCCACACGCAATGACAATCCAATTAATCCAATTCGGCAGAAAGTGAGAAGCAAAAAATCTTAATGGGAACGGAGTGTCTTAACACTAGGTTTCCAGGTTATCTCTGCCTACCCTGAAATAAATGAATAAGGTTATGTAATATAGCTTATAGCTTTACTCGATATCCAACTTTTTAAAATTATCAATTCGAAACGTTAGTTTCTGAGATAGGTAAGTGCGTTCAACCAAACATACTCCTTACGTTTTTAACATTAGTATATATAGTAAAATGGGGTGAATAGAAACATTTTTAGATTTGAAATTAGATTTTTACAATGTTCCTGGCTTTAAATATTAAAACAATTTTCATTTTATATTATTTTATTCGTTTCATTTCACTAAAAACTGTATAAAATTGCACATAGGACATGTGCAATTTTATACAAAGATTGAAAAAAATCATATTAAAATCATGTCATCTTCGATTAGTCGATAAATAATTATAACTAACTCTTAAATTCCATAGACATCGTTCAATTATATTATTTACATACATAAATCTATAAAAAGTGATCTATAAAATAACCTTTTTTTATTTGTTTACCTTTTATCTCATGCCTTTGTGAATAGCGTATACTCGTACATATTAAAGCACTAATGTCCAGTTAGCCTTTCTACTGTGCCCTTGAGACCATTTTGCGAAACTAAAATATTCTCGATCCGCATACACCGATAGATGGTCCTAATTTTATACGGCGGGTATACTCCTAGATGTATAAATTTGTATAAATTCGTGTTTGTTGAATCGTTGCGTTTAGTTACTGTCTGAATTGAATAATATGAAGATAAATCGTTTAAATACATTTTTATTTATGAAATTTAAGTTTAGTTAACCAAATTTTCGAACTATTGTTTAGGATTGTAAAAGTTTTTTTTTGTTTTTCATAGTATATGCTATAGATATATAAATATATGACATCATGATAATCATTTTGATTTAACATATAGAAGGGTTCATTTGCTGTCTGGTTTTCAAATACTTACGGTACTTAGACTTAATGATAGATTTATTTTAATAAAATAAATATTTAATCCAGGTTCCCTCTGCCTACCCTGATATGGACAGAATGCAGTTTGCAGCTAAAAAAAATACTGTTTACAAAATAAAAATTGCGAAAAACATAATGATTACTCTCATAAGTTCCATAGTAATTACTTCTATAGGTTCCAAAGAGAGGCCAGTCGTGGCGCAGCGGCACGAAGTATGACTGTAAAACCGATCGAACCCACAGTTCGATCTCCACTCGAGGAGATGAAATATTTACTTTAATTTATTTCTTAAATTTAGATTAAATTTTATTACTTAAATTTAGCCTCGACAACGCCTGAGTTCTGCCACTCAACACGCAATGCCTCCAGAATTCAGCAGAAAGTGGGGAACGGAGTGTCTTAACACTAGATTCCCTCTGCCTATCTTTCTGTGTGTGGGATACAGCGTGAAGATGATTTGATTTTGATTTATGCCAAGTTATATGACTGCAGCCACTAGCGCTTTGTACAACGGATCGTGTATCATGCTACCCAATTTATTAAGCCTATATATCACACTGACTAATTTGAACATGATTATGATCAGTTTTCGAATTATTATATTGTGGTGATTATGTTATGTATATTTTTTTGTTGTTTTTATAAGTAATACTTAAAAAATTGAAAAAAATGAAAAAAAATTTTTACCTTCACTTTGTATCGCACTTGCACATAAGATTATAAGAGGGAAGGTACAATTTAGATACTTCGTTCGCTCGTTCGCTAATTTCTTTCATTTTATTTGCCCAATTGGAAATCGAACCAATAACTGACGGATTTTCATTTAGGCGCAGTCTCAATAAAAAAATATTTATATTTTTTTTCTTTTTTGAGTGGAGGAACTCAATGCCATAGCGAAGAAATAAAAAAATATATATATTATGTCCTCAAGTAGAAATCGTACCCAAAACCTATCGCGTTTATAGGTACGCCTAAGCCACATATACAATTCTTGATAAATATTAATATTCACACACATTTCTATTGTGACAACCTAGTTTTGAAGGTACAGCGCTTTTTCATCATTTCCTAAGAGTTTTATATAGGACTCATACTCAATGCAGTGCTGGTACCAATGCGAAGCATGACAGCATACGGCAGCGAAGCCTATGTATTGCAGAAGAAGATAGATAGAAAAACTTAATGGCACACAAAGCTGTTGGAGTGAAAAATAAAGGATAATCTTAAAATAATTCCAGAGGGTGCAAAGGCTTATTGCTGGTAGCAATCTCTTACAGACAACTGTTGAAGAAAGTAATAATAATAATAATAATAATACTTTATTGCACTAGAAAACGAAAAGAACAAAAAAAA
>DWAO01002381.1:0-16137 GCA_018230605.1 Heliconius congener | reverse complement strand
ATATATATATATATATATCAATCAAAATTTAAAATAACACATAATAATACCTCAGTTGGAGTAAAATTTGTAATGTATATATTCTTCAGTTTGTTTAAGTGGGTAGCCACTAGTCTATGAGGGTCCAGGTGTAAATATGCTACTAATTTAATCCAAGCTCGCTGGTTCACCGCAACTGCTAGGGGGTGGTGGCAGCAGGGAAGGGCTTCTAGTGCTAAGCTCTCGAAATCTTCTTGTCTATATTCTGAAATAATATAACACAATTATTACTTCTTAAATTGGACTAATCATCTAGGATATTGAATACGGTGCAAAGTGAATAAGAAATTAAATGTATCATTACTTATTTATTTTATTATAATTTAAAATTGTAACATAAGCAAATTTAATACGATAATATGGCGTTAATAATATTTTACGTATTTGGTGTGAGAAGAGACAATTTTGCATTAACAAATTGACGCTCTATTCTGCTTATTTGGATGTTTAATAGAATATTTTTTTTCAGCAGAATTGTATTTAACAGGGTAGGTATAGAGAAAGTAGTGTTATGACACTCCGTACCGAACTTACAGCCAAATTTTCGACGCATTGCGTGTTGAGTGGCACAACTCAAGACGCAATAGACGAGTAGAAGTAGAATATATAATTACCGATTATTTTCTTATTTATGAAATAAAATTACCTCTATATGAACACAGCGCTTGAACACAATCAAGAATCATCTTCCCCGTAACTTCTGCCTTATCTTCTGGAGGTGTTTTTTCCTTCACTGTAAATATCTTGCCCTCCTCCAATACTTCATTGAATTTCGTCACTAAATTCTTGGCTAGGGAGGCCTTCCTACCACTGGCTAACAGACCTTTCACTTCTTCCAAAGCTACTGACCTCACTGATTTAATGGGAGATATCAGGGTCAGTATGAAAGCCTTGAGTACTGGTGAGCTTTGGTCACTGACAATACTCTCATACTTGTCCAATACAGTTCTGCATAGCAACACCACCTGTATTAGGACTATAAAGGGGTAAATGTTATAGCGCTACCTTAGAGCAAATTAATAAAATAATAAAATACGAAATCATAATATTTTTTATTAAAACAGGCCATTAAAAGCACTTTTGAAATGTCAAGTTACATAAAAATGTCAGTAATGTCAGTACTATACAAAAATATCACCAGCTTGGTAGAAACAAAGAAAAGCCGGTGACAAATTCAACAGTTATTCTTTTATAATATAATGTACCTTTTAATTATTACCTTCTAAAATGAACATCAACATCCACCAACATTTAATTCCACACATTACTATTATTATAAACACTGCAAAATGCATAAAATAAAAGCTTTGCCTATATGCCCTTGCTTCATAAACGATTTAGGAACTAACACAATATTAATATAATAATAACAGAAAATAACGTTAATCTACTACGAAAATAACTAAAAATGTGACAGCTGGTTTCATATAAGCAAAATAAAAAAAAAACTACAAATATTTCATAGCTTATTTTATACTTACTGAATTAATTTGTACTATAGATGCTAGTATGCTAGTATCTGCTGAAGCTTTACACACTATATTTTTATTGTAATAGGTATATAAATAAATAGTCTATTAATTATGATTAATAATTTATGAGGCAATTGTTTTTCATGATAACTACAGAACGATCGATGGGTGATAGCCGCCTTAAAGTTAGATTTCTGTGCATTGTACACTTGGGAGGAAACTAATTTAAAGTAAAAAAAAATCTAAAATGAAATCTGCGCTGCCATGAACATAGTGGCCACAACTCGTGTGCTTTACTCTAGTAGTAACAAGAGGTGTAGTAACTATATATATCAATAGAAATCTTGCAATGGAAAAACTCAAATGAAGTTTGACCCTTAAAATTTCTACACAGTGGGGCATTTTGTAACATGTAGGTAATATTGGATGGAGGGTAACAAGGGTTATCCTCCATCCAAAATTAAGGGTATGTTAGGTGTGATAGTGTTTTCTAGTTTAAAGTAGGACCTAGGTGTGGTAGTGGAATATAGGGTAGATGTCAGATGTGGAGGTCACTAGATAAGACTTGCAATATATTATTTTCAAACTCCTTTTAATGAAATTAAGTGGAAATTAAACATTACAACTCAAAATACAAATAATGGATAAATGACTTTAAAATAAATATTTCAAGGCATATCTATTGTCTTCAAGTCTATTAACGTTTGTTCTAAAAGGATTTAATGGTGGTTATGAGTATTACCATCGTCAGTGGCAGCAGCTAGCACGCGGTCGTGTAACAGCACGTGTTTCTGAGGGTGTGTGAGCGCCGCCCATATTGCGTGTGAAGGTAGTTCTTGCGCGGTGTCCGTTTGCGCTAGCGCCGCCATTGCGCAAATACCCTCACTTACTATTAGATGCTGGAAATAATGTAATTATTATTTAAGATACTCAACTCGCAATGCCTCCAGAATTCGGCACAAAGTGGGGGACAGAGTGTCTTAACACTAGGTTCCCTCTGCCTACCCTGCTGTATGCGGGATACAGCGTGAAGCTGATTTTTTTTTATTATTTAAAATGAGATGATGCAAGTCTCAGTCAGTATGACTGTGCGCGACAGGTTGTGATTCGATTGTCGCTCGAGGAAACGAAAATATTTAATATTTTAATTTCTTCGCTCTAGTGTCGAGGCAAAAGCGGTGTGTTGAGATCCGCCACTCAACACATAGTACCTTCAGAAATCAGCGGAAAGTGTGGAGCAGAGTGTCTTAACACTAGGCTCCCTCTGCCTACCCACCCTGCTACATGCAAAATACCCAGAGTGAAGCTGAAAAAACAATAAAATAAAGGAGGATGTTCATCGCCTATATTTTAATCCAGTTTATTATTTACCTGTAAAGGCTGTTGCACAGCCTTTTCAACAGCTGCAAGTAATGCGGGTCGTAACGCCGCCGTAACAGCGGGGTTCGCGGGTTGTCGCAGCGCTCGCGATACAAGAGAGGTGTATGCGATGCGAACGGCTTGTGTTGTACTTTTCGCTGATAAGCCTTTCTGTGGATATTATGAGAATGAATGAAAAACTGTTATTTATTTATATTTTTTAACACAAAAAAAAACACCTAATATAAAATTATAAAATTGTGTTTTTTAACTAAGCTAACTACTCAGCTTTTTAATATTTTAAATATTAAATTTAAATAAAACAATAAACAAATAATTTACCTTATAAATTTGTAAAATTTTATCTGACATAGGAGCATTTAAACAATGAATCCACCTATAGAGAGCTTCTAATGCGACGCAAAGTGTGCGTTCATGTGACTCGCTGTCTAGAACCTTCGATATTTGTGTCACTACCTCGTCAAACAATTTCAATTGTTCCTCTGGTGATACTGCTAGTTCACTAAGTGTTGCCACACCCTGGAAATAATATTTTAATTACTATTTATTATGAATATATTTCTTGATTTGCTAAATTGTAAAAAAGTATTTAAAGCAAGTTACTAACTAAATATTTTAGAAGTTAGCATAAGTAACAATATTGACTTACAATTGAAATTGGAAAATTCGAGAAGATTAGTAATAGCTCCTTTACATAAAAAATATATTTAGATCTCTAAAAAATTACAAAAACAAATACAAAATCTTACATTAAGCACAGCTATCTTATCCTCACTTGACGTTAACTTCCCATTGGCACCATTATAGTGTGCAAATGCGTGGGTCAGGAGGCCGCGAGCTGCGGTCGGCGCTGAACACCGCCGGCATAGCGCGGCTAGGGCTAGACATGCCTCGGTACGTGCCCAGTCGTCTCGGGAGTGGAGGTTCACTGTAAAAAAAATGAGTTAGTTATTATTTATTTAATTCTTATATTATTTTCAATATAATATATAAAGATAAAAGTATAAAATATTGTTTGAAATGTTTCAGTATTTATTTAATATCAATTACTTTTTTAATATGCTTACAAGCAATATATCACAAACATAATTCTTAATGATGTTTACTATGGTAGCTCTATTATTATATAATATAATGTTACAAACAGAAGAGAAGATGCATTAATAAATTATTCTCAAAATAACTAAATTGTTTCCAGAATTGGTAATAACTGAATTGTCTTCTCCTTTCTCCTTCTCTACTTTTTATCTTTTCTTAATATAGCAAATTATGCTTACCGATTAAGCTCTTTCCAATATCAATAGCTACACCATCAACATAAACATTCAAATTAGCTACAACTTCTCCCACTGCCTGAATGATAGTCTCAGGACTTCTCAACATGGCCTTATGAAGAGCTGGTAGCAGTGTATCTTGGACATCTGATGATTGCAAGAGATGGAGTAAATCTGAACATCCTCTTATGTAATTGGAGTTTGGACGAGTCTTCACACTTATGAGGCTTTTAGTAAAACTTTCTAGCATTTTTGTCTGGTGAAATATAAAAAATGTTCATTATTAAATTAAGTATATTTTAAAAGAAAGTTTGTTTTAGTTAGATATTTATTACTTGTTATTTATTACTATTACATTATCTTTATTCCTTCTACTATTTCTATTGTTCTTATAACTGAGGGATAACTGTAACCTATGTTTTATTTGCTTGTTTACATAAAATTACCTTGTGTTGTAAAATAAGACCCTCGTCTCCCACTTGCTTAGCATGTTTACATAAAGCGGAAAATGCGACACACACTTGAGGTCCAGAATCAGATGCTTGTGATAATAACACATTGATCCATTTCAGTAACTTTTCACTGCCCATCAATGTCCATAAATTGTGCAACTAAAATTAGATATTAATTTTTTTTTTGTAGATAATACAAATTATAGATATTCTATATTATAATAGAAAATTTCCTATTAAAATAGATTTTTTAAATTTCTATCTGCCTGTCTATATTCAGTGTATCTATTACCTAGTGTTTATAATGTAGCATATAGTCAGATAGAAAACATTGTGTTAAGACGCTTATCCACTTTCTGGCCAAATTTATTAGTAATTGTTTTTAAGACATTATGTATAAAAAAAATTACTAATTAATTTCTTAAAATATTTACAACTGTGTATCCTTTGTCATTTTTTTTCTTATTTCCATAAGCGGTGACTACCGCTAGTAGGTTTGCTTGAGTTAATACTAAAATGTTGTAATCTAAAGAATCTTCTTGGTTTTTCAAGGATCCCTCCACTAATTCTCTTGTCCATCTTAATGCATATAAACCTGTCTGGCAAGTACTTTTCCTGAAATATTTATAAATCATTATTTGAAGTTAGCTCAATTGTAAAAAAAACATTTTTTATATAGAATACCATACTATAATCTTTGGACAATTAAACAAATAACAGTCACCTATTTTATGCCAGTACTTCATACATCACAGTAACATATTCATTTTATTTTAGTTTATACAAAGCATTAAAATATCAATACTTACGAAGATGAAGTACATTTTAAATGTTCAGATACTTCTAAGAGTGATGGTAGTAAATTTTTTAATGTCCAATCTTTGTGTTCTCTTGCAAGGTAAGCCAATAAGCTCTTTATATATGATTGAGATGTAGAGTCTCTATATCTATTTAATGTTAACAGCAGCACTCGACAAACAAATTTCACTACTGGTTCAGTTATACCTGTCCATAATAATAATATTGATTAATGACAATTCAATTATTTTAATTATTTAAAAAACATAACAAGAAACAATATAAAACAGCATTAAAAAAACAATGTTCAGCACACAATCAACATAACCTATGCATTCAAAAATCTTTGATTGTACAAAATGTTACATGATAATCAAGTATCAATAGTATATTGAAGTGAAGTGAATGATAACAGGACCCTCCTGTCATCTGCATATGATATAATTTTGATTAATGCACCGGAGATCGGTGCTATATTCAGGTGGCTAGTGAAAACTAGGGAATAAAGGATCAATACAGCTAGTCTGGGTCTAACCTACACAATTACGCTATATGTAACACAAGCTTAGGGTGTGTACCATAATTTGAAAGAATTTCTGAACACTTGACTTACCAGGTGTTGATAAAACATCCTGAATTTCTTTAACAACTTCACATCTTCCTTTCAAACTTGCGGTTTGAATTTTAAATGGAATATCTTTTAATTTCTTCAATACCTGTTAATAAATTAAAGCGTTTAGTATAGGTTGCCGTTTTAGTATTAAATTTCTTTGGTTGTTATTTTATTTACCTCAGAATCTGCCATTTTCTAAAAAAACATTCAGAAATTTAGATAAATCGGCCTACAAAAGCACACGTCTTGCAAGACATAACAGATAAGGAAAGAAATAACAGCTGACAGCTGTCAAAAAAATTGCCATTCGCATAATATTATATTAAAATTTAAAAATATTGTATATGGGCATCCTTTCAAGTAAAAACATAGTTCGATATTATTTAATGATATATGTAATAACCTTAAAGATTTAATGAACTATGTCATTTTTAGATATAAAGAAAGTAGGTACCGTACTGTACAATTTGCACGGTAAGGTATAGTTTTATGTTAATAAATAACAAATAAATATCTTTAATTCATTTTACTGTGTGAATAACCAACTGTCAGTGTCAATTAGTAAATTTGATTTACCCGCACAGTTTTGCACATTTTCAATTATATATGTATATTTTTTAAAATTCAATTAAAACAATCAAAAGTGCATTAAGGTTTCGTGGTTTTCTTATTTTCTTATCTTACTATTATGGATTCACGAGAGCAGTATTTATCTGAACTGAGAAATTATATCGATAAAGTTGAATCCGAAGTGACAATAATATTACAAAGCTTACAGTGGAATAGAAATACTTTATTAAAGGTATAATTTGTATATTTTATTATCATATTTAAAATATTTACACTATTTTGTTTTGAATACAAAGCTATATATAAAATAATATATGATCTTCATTGCTTTCTGTGTTTTTACATAGTGGTGCAGTTTGCATGTAAGTGCATAAATACATATAATATCATGATGAAAGTGTTGTTTCAGCCAATTCAAACAGGTACTTGTAAATTTGACTCAAACCATATCATGCCTGTTGAAAAAGTAAAAGAACATGAAGAAAAATGCTATCTAATATCAAAAGGCTACTCTAAGGAAGATATTTTTTTACCTGAGCCTTTAAATCCATCTGCCTGTACAGTAGTGAAATTAAGTAAGTATAAGAAAATTGTGTCATTTGTGTTCAAATGGATAAAGGTTTTTTCTATTAATGAGCTATCCAACAGAAAAAAAGTAATGAGGCCTGCATGTGACTATACTGGCGATAGATTGTGGCTTGATTCCCAATCAAGGAAATAAAATATTTAATATTTTCATTTACTTGCTCCGGTAACAAGGTAAAGTGCAGTATAGAGTTCTACGGTCCTACATGGAATGTCTCCAAAATTCTGTGGAAAGTGAAGTAATTGGAACAAAATGTCTTAACAGTAGGTTCCCAGGTTCCCTCTGCCTACGTTGTCTTGTGTATAGGATACAGCATGAAGTTAAATAAAATAACATATTAATAACAAACTCCTTATATTATTAATATTTGTATAGATTATAATGAATATTAAAATTTATTCTATTTTTTCAGCAACAGAAAATATAAATAATATTATAGAGAATGCAGCTAAATCTGATCCATTATTTAAAAGAGGTATGCTTTTACCTGTATTTTCCTATCATATGTAGAATGACTTTTAAGTATAAGAATATTATAATGTTTATTTTTCATATTTACAGTAAGTTCTCAATCTACTGGCTTAGGGTGAAAAGTTAAATATAATGTATCCTTTACAAATTCAATACTATATTTTATGATAATTGATTTTTTTTAATAACTAATGAAACAAATATTATCATTACATATATACTAATTTATTTATAAAAATTATATTATAATCGTAATATAATTTAATTTTTACTGAAGATATTATTATTTTATATTATTATACCATTAACCATAACTTAATAAGGTACCAGAAATGATTTGGAGGCATTGACATTTTCACGACTACAAGCAAATTACACATCAGACGAAAGGTGTGCAATACATGATGCTGTTGTTAACATGGTGCCTTCTTCTCATAACCTCATGGATTTGACACTGGCCAGGTAAGACATGTTACTATTAAAAATCTAAATTAACAGATAAGAATGATTATAAGAATAAAAAAAAACATTATTAATTCATTTTCATTATTTATATGAAGTTATAGATATTTTTGGCATTATTCCTAGCAGGGCAGTCAGAAAGAACAGAGCACCAAACGCTACGGTCTCTTCATACCTGTTTCACCTCGTATACCACTGTCATCAACCTCTTCATACATGCCCGCCGGGAGGAGCTCACGCTTTTTACGTGACCTTCCTCCAGTATCTTTGATACTGTATTTTCGAAGGTCAACCGAGGTCTCCCCCTACCTCTCTTACCACTCACTTTTCCATCATAAATCTTTTTTGCCAATCTTTCATCACTCATTCGTTCGACAGGCCCAAACTAGCTGAGCACGTTCTTCTTTCTCACCATGACGTAATCGCTAGTACCTGCCATTCTGTGTACCTCTTCATTGCGGATTCGATCAGCTAGTCGTATATCCTACTAAGAGATCGCATCTCCACGGCATTCACCTTTCTTTCATTCTTCTGAAATACCCACGTTTCGCTGCCGTATAACAGTGCCGGTACCAAAACGGCATTGTGTAAGGCCAAACGTGCAGCTGTGCTGACGTTTTGCCGTCTCATCAATGCAGTTAAGGCTCCGTAAACCCTGTTACCGGCAGTAATACGCCTTTCCACATCCATTTCGTATCTTCCATCTCTACTGAACTTACTTTCCAAGTATACCACTTTACCATTTACACTGATCTTGGATTCCGTCCTTTGTTCATCTCGTGCAAAAACCAGAACCTTTGTAGTATTCGTATTCAGGCTTATCCCATTATTTTCAAACCCTTCTTCAGAGTGGTGACCAATAAGTAACTCGCATCTTAGGATGCAATAAGCACTGCTACATCTGCGTACAGCAGGTATTTCACATTTATGTCACTTACTTTCACTCCCATATCACTTTATTTCACTCCTTGGAGACAGTTATCCAAATACAAATTGAATAACCAAGCTGACACGGCGCAACCCTGTTTAACACCCGATTGGATGTCAAACCAGGGCGACAAGCCAGCTCCTACTCGCACACAGGTTGAGTGATCTCTGTAAAGAGACTTTACAGCCTGCAGCAAGGGTCCGCTCACATTGTACTGGGGTAGTATCTCCCATAATTTCGCTCTTACAATTCTGTCAAACGTCTTTTCCAAGTCCGTAAGAGCACAGAAAACTTTTTGGTTAACGGCAAAAAGAAATTCCGTGATTATGCGGTGGGAAAAGATCTGATCCATACACCCTCTTCCAGGTATAAAACCTCCTTGGGCCTCCCACAACAGCTTTTCAGATCTCTCTTACATAATTCTCGCTAAAATTTTACCATGAACTTTACCTAAGCTAATCAAACTGATTAGTACTATAGCTTGCGCAGTCTTTCTGTCACCTCGCCAATCTTCTGGGACCTCCCCTGATTCACAGCATCAAGACTCAGTGTTTTGCTGTTACTTGAGACTGAGGCGTCATCATATTTAGACATCTCCATGTAAAATTCCGCCCATCGCTGCAAAACGTGTGGTTGTTCTGTTAGAATTTCAACGTTCTTCGAAAGCATCTCTTTCATTCTACAGGTTAGCAACCTCGAGAAACACTAACTTAACTGTGACTATTATATAATATAAAAAGTCTTTCGTTTTCTAATAACACAATAGTAAAATAAACGAATTGGAGTAATAAAAGTTAATTTTGAAATATTATTTTTCTTATTTTATATGATTACTATTTCGAAAACAATTTTTATGTTATTCTAGTTAGGAAACCCCCCCTTAGGTCTGTTCTAAAGATTGCCACCTTATTCGATCCCGGGCCATAGTTATCCAATCTGGCTCAGATATTTTTTTAAGAGCATCCTTCCATTGCGCAGGGCGCAAAATTTTATTAAATCCTATTTTAGTGCTATCCAATACTAAAGTAACTTCCATCTTTTTATGGTCAATAATTTTAGCTTTGCATATTCTAAAAATTTCTTACACCAACCAAATCATTTGGTAAATCTTAAAATTTAAGCCAAATTAATTCGCCAAAATATCGGATTCTATAGTAGCAGATATTCAAATTAAATTATAAAAGAAATTTAACAATTACTTAATCCATACAACATTAAAATTTCACCAACAGTGACCAAAAGGGTTCAAAAGAGGTTCAAAAGTCTCGTGAACAAATATTAGCTGAACTACGTGATACAAAACGCCGCCGCCCGCGCTACCGTGGCGTGCCGCAACGCAATTACTCGCATGAACTGCGAGAAGTTATTGCTAGTCAGGTGGGTTTTATGTTAATTTGTTAATCTGTATCCCGTACATTGCAGAATGGGCAGAGGGAACCTAGGAACCTAATATTAAGACGCTCTGTTTTCAATTCCAAAAAATTCTGTTCCTCACTTTCCGCCGAATTCTGGGGACATTGCGAGTTAAGTGCGAATTGTCCGCGAGTTCTGCCACGCTTTGCATCGTCATCAGAGCGAAGAATTGAAAATATTAAATATTTCCTTTCCTCGAGTGGGGGGAATCCTGCGAACTTCTAACCTGTTATCATCATCGAACCCGTTACGCTTACAATCACACGCTCCGCACAACGGCTGACCTCTAATTGAAAAATGATTTAAAATATTATTTAATATTTTAAAAATTATTATTGAAAAATGCATGTCTTAAAACTTTTCATAAATATAGTGTCTTGGGATAGCGCTTTCTAAGCAGGTTCACGCTTTTCTCCTACATAGGAAGGTGGCCAGAGCCATTTTCCTCTCAAATTTCGAAATATTCATTAAGTTCATTAAGTAGCAGAATTTATCGCCACGATCTGTATTACCAGAGAGTAGAAATGAATCTAATTTCTGTAAGTGGTGTAACACAATAAATTTAATTTAAATAAATAGATTTAATTGTTTGATTTAGTTTAATTGATTAAATAATTAGATAATACAAATAAATCAGACTACTGAGAAACAATGGTGTCATATGAAACGAAAAATTATTAATAAAATGAAAATACATATTTATCAATAAAATACTCGCTAATTGAATAACAAAAACTGGTTAAACGTTTTATATAGTTGATTTAATATGAATATACATACTTAAAGGCTATAGTATTTGTATTTTTATCTAGACCTTACATGAAAAATATTTTTCAATCGAACAGAACTAATAGTAATATCCTAGTTAATTCTTAGATTTGATTAACATATTAGAAATTAAATTTTAAATGTATTATTATATTATTTACTTATAGATTATTTGTATATTTTTTGTAACATTTTACTTTCGAAACAGATGGAATTATTCACATGTGCACAAGAGAAAACAAATTACGATCCGGAGGAAGATTACGACCAGCGAAGTTCTTTCAAAAGGAGTCATGAACATTCTAGTAGACATTCAAGCAGAGACAGACGTGATCATCACAAAGAAAGAACTACTGACGGAGAAGAAAAAAGGAGTAGCGGAAGTCATAGAAGAGATCGAAGCATAGGAAGAAAATATGATAATTATGATGATCGTAGAAAACGTGATGATAATCATTATCAAAGGAAACGTGAGGATTATAGGAGTGAAAGAGATAGCTACAGTTCTAGTTCAAAACATGGAAAAAGACGGCACGAGGTAAATGAAAAATATAATGATAGAGCAAAAAGAGAACATGTCAAGAGAAGTTATAATGATAAGAATCATAATTATGAAAAGCATAGAGAAAGAAAAGATAGATGGTAGGTAGTAAGATTGTCATATATCAATGTAAAAAGGATAATAAATTTTGTTTTCGATATTTATTTTTATTTTTGGCCTTTTTAATTTTTTGGTGTTCATGTTATTTACTTTTTGTGCCTTTTACCTAAATGTATGATTATAAGCCGTTATTAGGAAAAGCGTAAAAAACAAAAAATCCATTAAAGATATCTTTGTGAAGTAAATTTTAAATAAAAAATCCGTAAATTGCCAAAGAGTGGCATAAGCTTTTATAAATAAATTAAAAAGATCGACTTCAACGCCGCACAAAAATCCAAAAATATGGTAAAAAAAAGTAAAAAGTACTTTCAATAGAAAATTAAATCTTAAACTTGGTAATGTAGCAACGAATGGGCTTAGAATAACATGTATCTAATAGATTTTTTCAATATGTACCAAGCACAACAAAAATTACGCATTAAGTGAATTAAAATTAAACGTTTTAACGTAACGGTATAGGCAATAAGCATCAACTCGCGCTTAACGAGCTGTAACCGTATAATGTGTATGATACTGCGTACCTATATAAGTAAAATATGAATTATGAGCATAAAAAATATAATTTTACGGTAATGTCTTATTAATATCGTTCAATTATAATAAATATCAATACAAGCACGCGGATGTTGTGGAGTTGATTTCCACATTTTAATTTTTTTGCTCTGATAACAAGGCAAAGAGTGGCGTTGAGTTTCGCCAACGTGCAACGTGCCTTATCCGGCGGATCGAACTGTCTTAACACTAGAATTCCTCTGCCTGCGACATACAGTGTGAAGCTGAATAAAAGACGTCACTTCGACGACGTCTTTCGACGTCACGTCGATTCGTGGATATAAGTAGGAACCTGAAGCAACTCTAACCGAGGATGCAGTCGCAGCTTAAAACGATTAATATGAAGTAATTCAACAAATCATTTTTAAATTTGATATATAGTTAAAAAACCATAATTAAACATGCCAATAAAATATATATAAATTAATAACGTGATATGAATGAAAATATCTCTATCCAAAACTTTATACCATGGAACATGGCGACCATAATGATACATTTCACTGCCACTGCACTAGCGCACGGCATGCGCAAGCGCATCACGCACCGAACGTGTTGGAGAAACTGGATGAATATATGATTGCTGTGATCAAATTTTTATAGTCTGATGCTTCTCGCTTTGCATTTGAGATAAATATTATGATGATGATCTCGCCCTACAACCGTAATTTATATAACTAAAATATATTATAGTTAAAGCTGTATAAAGCGAATTTTAAAACTTATCGGTAAACGTATAATGATTTTTTAAGTTAAAGTCTAGAAGAGGTAAAATATAAAATGTTTTAAAAAAAAGTTGCTAAGAGCTGTGATTAAGTAAAGATTAAATAAATAAAATTTACCTGTATTTTCAGAAAACCGCATCCACGCGATCTCAAGAGAAATATTCTCAACAGTCGGACGGACGGACAAAAAAGTGATATTATAATAGTCCCGTTTTCTTTTTTTGAGATACAGAACCCTAAAAAAACGTCCGACAAGATACTTATATATCCATGGAAGTTTTTCAGTTTTCTTAACTTTCTGCTTCCTCACAAATATTGTTTTTATATTTTTATATACCTAGGTATAATATTATATACCTAGGTATGTTATTATACAATGACAATTCTATAACATTTTATAGAATTGTCATTGTATAATAACATGGTTTCTGATTGACTTAGTTGTACAGTTTTTTCAAGGTGTAAATTAATAAAAAAATTGCTTCTAAAATCATTATAAATAGTAAATATTTATAAATCATTATAAATATTTACAAATATGTATATAGAATGATGGCCTTATAAATAAATAATAATAGACGAATAATTTCAGACGAAGCACCGAACTCATTACTTATTTATTAAAATCAGCTTCGCGCTGTATCCCACAGCAGAGAGGTAAAAAAAAACTAGTGTTAAGACACTCAGTTCCTCATTTTTCGCTGAATTCTGTAGGCAATATGTGTTGAGTTGCAAAACTCAACGCCGCACCTTACCTCTTACACAATAGAGAATAAAAATATAAATTTAAATAAATATTTCATTTCCTCGAGTGGTGATCGAACCCACAACCGTTGCGTTACAGCTACCTACTGATTCGAAATAGAAAAAAAAACGTAATTCAAGTACTACTATTCTAATCAAGGAAAAAAAGTAATTTAAATGAGTACCATGCACCTAATTATTTTAATTATTTACAATGACACGCACGGCGCACGGCGCGACGCGTCGCTCTGCATCGAAAATTTCTCTCATCAACATAAGCTATTTAATTTACCACCGCACTGTGTCTGTGCTAGAAGTAAAACCGCTTTGACTGTTATTTGGAGTGTGGAGATTATTCAACACAAAAAATACGTTATATTTTCCTCCATTATTATGTAAATAATAGTGGATTCGTGTGGTATATCTCGTGGCTATCAAGGTTTGCACGTCGAATACTGCTATTGTCACCACTTTATCCACTTATATATAGGTGACTTGATACTTTTTTTTAGAAAATATGATAATTTGAACGTAGCACAGTTTTAACTCGCGCGTCTTGGAATCTGTCGTCAAATGGCAGTAAGCCATACAAACTATCAAGCTTCGTCGAAATTCTTATATGCTTGTTATTGTGAGATAGAAGCTATAATTACTTACATTTAGTTAGGAACTTGAAGAAAAGAAAATTTAAGAATCCGCTTTTATCAATTTTTTATTTTTTGGCTTTTGCAATTTACTTGCATGTCTATTTTTTTCAGGCTAATATACTCATAGCTGAAAACTTGAATGACTTTGAAGCCGTCATGGCGGTTGTGGGTGCGATTGTCCCTCCAGGGAATGAAATGTTTTAACTTCCTCCTTCTGGAAACAAGACAAAGCGCAGTGTTTAGTTCCACCAAAGTGGAATGTCTTATTCTAGATTTCTACTGCCAACCCAGCTAGATGTGAGATACGGCATAAAGCTAAAAACACCTGAATATAAAATTATTTTTTATGCATCAACTGGTTCTCATCTTCATTTTACTTAAGTTCATTTCAAAAACAAGCACTATCTGATCGTGATTATGTAAATTACACGATGAGCATAAAACAAAGCAATCCCACATTTTACTTATGTTATCTCTTATTAGAGCACTCTTATGTAAATTTTGTTGTCGTTTAATGCAATGGAACAAGTGCATTTTTAATTATTCGCATAATAAAATTATTCCAGTGCATACTTTTTTTTCTCTAAAAGTTATATAAAAAAATATAAAATAAAAAAAAATCAGCTTCGTGCTGTATGCCGCACGCAGCAGAGTAGGCAGAAGGAACCTAGTGTTAAGATACTCCGTTCCCCTACTTCATATTTTCTTTCGTCATAGACCTCTAATGTTCAACTAGGGTGGTGAAACATAAGCCTTCCCTATAAAATAATAAACTATGTTGCCGCCACGATTCTATAAATTTATTGATTCTAAAACTTCTAAACTTAGATTTTCTTAGAAATAGCAGAAAATAAAAAAAAAACGCAGATTAATGAATTGTATTGACAAGAAATTTAAAACGAACGTTATTTCAACAAAAGCAAAACAGGTTTTGTTGTCTAACTTAGCAACCTTGACGACAAATGAATAATTATTACTAGCATTTTTTACTTACACTTCTAAAGTTCATTTTCGTTTAGTCATCACACTTAATTTTACCGTCAACTGTCTCCAGTATTTACTGTAAACATAACTAATCTATTCTACAATCTGTTCTTATCTTCTACTTTTAAAAACTGTCTATCTTCTATTTATAAAAACTGCAGGTGGCTAACGTCACGTTGTCTAAAAAGATTAGGGTAAATAGGGGGAAGCTAAGATTAAGACACTCATTTCTCCATTTTTCGCCCAATTTTGAAAACATTTGACTTTTAATACCTATAATGTTATTAATATTTCTTTTTAATATTTTTCTTTTTATTTTTATTTCTATATAGGTATTATTGAAATTAAATAAATACAACCACAAATATATATTGATTAATAAAAAAAAAACTTTTAAATAAATAGTCGTTGATGTCTTTTGTACTAAATGTATTAATTGTCAATATTGAAATATCGAATTTCTTTGACTGAAAATCCATATGATTTATATCCATATCACATATTTTCTATATTATGAAAATAAAAAGTCAGTTTCACGCTGTACCACACACACAGCAGGGTAGGCAGAGGGAACCTAGTGTTAAGACACTCCGTTCCC
>DWAO01002380.1:0-16138 GCA_018230605.1 Heliconius congener | reverse complement strand
ATATATATATATATATATATATATATAAAGTTAGTCTGTTTAATACTTAAACTTATTTTAATAAAATTCCCGTCTAGGCCAGTCGTGGCGCAGTGGTAAAAGCATGCGACTGTAAATTCGGCAACTTATGGGTTCGTTTCTCACTCGAGGAAATTAAATATTTAATATTTTCATACCCTCGTTCTGGTAACGAGGCAAATTACTTAAGTAGTAATTGATGTCCTCGCCACCGCACCGCGATGGCCTCAAATGGGGGATACAGGATCAAGCTAAAAACATATGCCATGTTTATACAACGAACTTGGAAATAGCGATCGAATTAAGTTTTTAAATATTTCATATATAGTTATGTTGGAACAGGTGGATTTTCCCAACTTTTACTTTAAAAAAAAACAATTTTTACATTGGCTTGGGTAACAGAATATCAGAGAAAATATAACAAACATATATTTTTAATAAATTTTGGCTTACAGCTTATATAAAAAATATTCTTGTTTTAGTGGAAAACAAAATTTTATAATACAAAACAAAGTTATCAATAATTGATTGCTACAAGCAATGCACACTTTATACTTGAATTTTATGCAATACTGTCTCGATATTTTGTTATACCGCTATAAATGTATCGTTGTGGACGAACATACTCGTATACACTGTATTTAAGATTTGTCTTCGAAATCTTAGAAGTCTCTGAAGATGAGTCAAGAAATATATTTTTTTAATATTGGGATTTTATTTAAGCTTGAGCTTAAGATTTCACGATGTATGGTGAAAGTAGTGTTAGATCATTCTGTTCCTCTTTCCACAAAATATCGAGCCATTACGTGTTGAATGGCGAACCTTGACACCGCGCTATGTCTTGTTACCAGAGCGAAGAAATGGAAATATAAATGTAAATAAATATGTTATTTCCTCGGGTGGAGATCGAACCCACAACCAATTGATTTTACAGTCACACTTTGTGCCCATGCGCCACGACTGGCCTCAATAATTAATTATGATGGATGGCTAGAAGAAAATACACAAATGTATGTTCAGTTTTCTATATAAAAAAAACCCGGAGACCATTCCTTTATAGTTTTTTAAAATCAAATCTTAAAGTTAACGGTCCCTTGGAGCACAAATAAAATAAGCTTCAAGGAAAGCTCAATCAAAAGATACGTATACTCGTATGTAATTTATTTATGCATCGTTTTTCTTGCATTTTATAAGTTGATTAACTTTTAAAAGTTGTACCTTCTGCCTGTTGATCTACAATCATGAAATTGGTACTGAGCCCTCGGTGGGCGAGGCGGCTCGCACCTGGCCGGTTTTTTTGTTTGTACCTATTCAATTCAAAATATTCTTTGTGGGTCGCGTAAAATAAGCTATTTTCTCCTGAAGTTCGAATGATATCTTTTATATATAATCGGATTGTAGACCCTCGCGACTTTGAATATTTTTAAAATATTTTTTTTTCTTTCGGACAACACCGATCGATTTCGATGAGTATTCATAGAAAAATATAAAACTGAAAACTTGATTCCCTTTGTTTTACTGAAAAATCTCTTTATTATAAATCTTTAAAAATTTCCTGTATTCAAATAAAAAAAAAACAAAAATTTAACACGTTAGATATAAATATCGATATAATCGAATTATATCGTTAAAAAATTTCATGGTTCTTTCGCGTGGGTTTCCTATATGGAATCACCTTAAAATGAGTCATCAGTTGATTCATCATATAAATAAAAAACACTATAAAACCTAGAAATACGAAATAATAAGTAATATTTTTTTTTATAGAGCATTTAAAAAATAGAAAAAAGTATATTTTTTAATACTATTACAGGAAAGTTTTAAAGACATGTTTCAGTAAAACAAAAGGGATTATGTTTTTATTTTAATATTTTTCTATTAATATTCACCGAACTAACGATACCACATAAAAATGAATATAAATATTAATCTCTATTTTGTTTGATAAATAAATATTTACTAATTACAATTTTTCTGATCTCATTTATAAGTCTTGTCAATAAAATAAATGCGTTGGCGGAGTTTAAGGCCGCCCTCTTTCCGGATGGGTTTCCCTCTGGCACGATAGTTTCGACAATAAAATATCAATAACAGATCAGTTTCCTTTGTTCAAAGTCCAAATTAAAAATATTATCCATAACATTGCTTTAAAATCCAATCAAAATACTTAAACTAAATAGTTAAAAAAATATCAAATAAAAAATATTTGTATAAATAAAACATCATTATGACACTATACCCGTTTAAAATACTAAACAAAGTGAAATCCCCCACTTATAAACAATTTATAGCATTCCAAATCCATTTCACTTGTACACAAATCTGATAACGACAATCAATTACTATTTAGTCCCATCCCAATTCTTGGTATAAAGTTTTATAGCTAACTGGGAGATATCGCTATATTTTATCAGCTTGCTTTTAGCTTCACGCTTTATCTCGCACTCTGTGGGAACCTGGGAACTTAATGTTAAGACACTCCATTCCCATTAAGACACTTCCGTTACCCCTTTTCCACCGAATTCTACAGGCATTACGTGTTGTGTGGCTCTGGAAATCTATGCTGTTTAGAAATAAATATTTGTATTTAATTTTTTTTATTTACATTAAATCACGTTTGAGATAATATTTAATAAAATAAAACCAAAAGTACCATTATGATATTTAAATATTGTATTTATATGCTGTACGACTTACTTAAAAAAATCATAATTATTACATTTATTATCTTTTCACTAAAAAAAATGAATTCAAACGGAAGTAGCATTATAGCATTGTTATAGCATACGATCAGTGAGACACTTGCCTATCATCCAATCTCGAAGATAAACATTAAACCGTATCTAATATATGCGTATCACCTGCTTAAGAAAGTAGTCCAACGGATGATATTTTAACGCCCACCGTAAATTTTAATTAAGAACCTGATGTCTGACTATAGGGAGATAGTAAAATTATTTATGCTTCTGCTCTTGCATTGTAAAATGTTAAAAGTGTGAAATAACTTAGAAATATACTAGTGTACTGTGGGAACTAGTGGGCTTACTTATTTAAACGTAACTAAGTTGGAACTTTTGCTTGAATATTTTCTACGGTTTAAAGTTCAGGTTTATTATTTTTATATGAATGAGCTTAAAAGGTGTTTAAGTTCTTTATTTCATAATAAGATCTTTTGATTCGTTTTTTTTAAAAAACTACTATTAAAAGAGTACTATTTTGATAGACGTAGTCTGTGACAACGTCAAGAATTTTTTTTTTTATCAAATACATAAAAATGTAAAAATAGTAAATGTATTGCAGCTGAAATTTCGTTTTTTTGATTGCTGAGACAACAACTATAAGAAATGTCACACAGGAAGTTCGAGAATGCTTAGGGAGTTTTTTATTCACTTTTAGTCTATTGTTAATAAAAAAAATTAATAATTTTAAAAAATACAACGATTTTATATTATTAATTAAAAATTTACTCCAAGAAAAGAACATCTTTTTATTTTTATCTTGTTATCTTATATCACCGTTCTCCTAAAGCTTCCTAGATACAAACCGTACCGCTAATAGTGTAGTGTTGTAACCAAATCAACGCAACACAACGACGTCAACAGTGATGGATGACGGTGCACCCACAGACTTAATGTAAATTAGCCATCGGCTAGAAGATCGTTTTAGAAAAGAATACAGATGTTGAAGTACAGATATATGTAAGAGTCTTAATGAGAAAACGTTAACGAAATCTAATTAATAATTATAATATATCAAGAAAGGTAAAGCGAGGCGTTGAGTTCCACCACTCAACCACCACCACTCAAAAGTGGGAAACGGAGTGTCTTAACACTATGTTATCTGCCCTACACTACGGTGTGCAAGATACAAAGATCTGGAGGCAAGACTGACCTCAAGAGGATATCTAAAGTAAATATTTTAGTACTTTCATCCTTAGCTTTAAATAAAGAGATTTTCTCTGCAAATGATCTAAGGATAACTAACAAAGTTACTTCATTTAGTAAAACGACTCATCAAATATATTTTTGAGTCTTAGTTTTACTACAAATTTCTTAATAGTGAAACTGAAATTTCTTAATAGTGAAATAATTCCTAAATTTTTTATAAGATTTCATTAACCTTAAAATAAAAGACAGGCCCTTATTTTCTCAGTTTTGTTTAGACCAGTAACTAATTATTGTTTTTTCATTATTTT
Source organism: Heliconius congener (assembly GCA_018230605.1). Taxonomy (NCBI): domain Eukaryota; kingdom Metazoa; phylum Arthropoda; class Insecta; order Lepidoptera; family Nymphalidae; genus Heliconius; species Heliconius congener. Next base: position 11,925 of record DWAO01002380.1, on the reverse strand, counting down.
ATATTGTAATCATTTATATTAGATATTTTATGAAATTTCGCTCGAAACACCTTAGCCTGGTTTATATACGATCTTTTATTGAAACTTATTTAGAAAATAAATAAAAATCACTTTTTTTGCCAGCCTAATGTTAAATAATACGTTAAATAAAATTCCTATGAAGTTTTTTGGAACATGCAATAGAAAAGTAGAAAGTATCAACGATGTTAATATAATATAGAAAGTTTATAGTAAAATATGTTTTCCGTTGTGCTACGGAATCACCATAAATACAAGATCCTGTTGGGCGAGTTTGTGAAAAACCCTATAAACTTTGTTTTACGACCGACGTAGTACAACTTAATGTAAATATGAAGATGTTATATAATTTAAAACACGACGTACTTAATTTCTATTAAATATCAAACTTTTTTTCTAATTATTATAAGTATATACAATTAAGATACATTTATGTTATTTGGACATATGACAAGCAATAATCTTTATGTAGCGGAAATTTGCAAAAACCTCGCAACAGAGATGCTAGCAACATACATAAGTTGTAACAAGCATATAAGAATTTCGACGTAGCTCGATGAAAACTCTCTCGAAAGGCTTGGTTGGTCAGAGCGCTTGGACGACTTTCAATAGGCGCGGGTTCAAATCACGCTATGTTTAAATTTTTATATGTTTTCTAAAAAGTATAAAATGAAATATTCCAGATACACATCAATTTGCTAATTGTGATATAATTACATATATTTCCAATAATAAACTTATTTTAACAATTCCTTAATAGTACAGTAAAGGATTCCTTAATAGTACAGATTGATAGCTAATTTAATACTTTAGTCTATGAATTCATAACATATTGAAAATTTAATTTTTTTTATATTTGCTCTATTCATTTTATTGAGGCTTGGGGGTACAAGCGTGTAAATGTGAATATGACAGATTGTGGTTTCGATTCATTTCTCCGCTCTGGGAAAAAAGCAAAGCGCGGCGTTGAATTCAATTACTCAACATCCAATGTCTCAAAAATTCAGAAGAAATTGGGGAACGGAGTGTCTTAACTCTGCCTACCCTGCTACATGCGAAAAAAGAACATCCTTTATTTAAAACTATAATGCAAAAGATAAGGATAAACAACAACGATTAGATCGCTTTCATCTGGAAACACGCGTGGCGGGAGGCGAGCGGCGGCGGTGCTGTGTGTAATAATTATTAATTTGCATGAATTCATGTGATTCGAAGCCCGACCACACTCGATTGACGCCCACAACGGCTAAACAATAACCGTGGGCACGGCGTCGATAGAACTAGATATGACCTAATATTGAGTTTTCCGCATTTGTATCTATCTATCTATCTATCTATGTAGAAGAATTACGGTACAGAGGTAATGCTTCGACTGTGTTTGGTGATTATTTTTAAATATATGAGAAAACAAAACATATTAGTCATTCCCAAAGTGTGTCTACTTCTTTAGTATACTAGTACGTTTATTTTGTAATGTTTTTCATGATGAAACTATTAAATATGTTTTAGTATAATTTTATGTATTCTTTATTGCATAAAGTACACAAGAGAAAATACAATGACAACTTGGTTTATGACGGTGGACTTATCTCTAGATATCTCTATACCAGTCGTCCCGTGGAAGTGGATAGTGAAAAAGATAAAAAAATATAATAAAAAATCTATAAAACAAACATAGCATAATGCAATATATTCATAAATAAACATTAACGTAGGTAAACATATTGCATGTCATTATTTTATTTTATGCATTCCACATTTAGCAGGGTGGACCTAGTATTACACTCCATTTTCTATTTTCCGCCGAATCCATCTCCATTTTCTTATTTTTGCCGCTTAGCGTCGCGCTTTTGCTTTGTTACTAGTCAGAGTGAAGAGATGAAAATATTGATAAATAATAATAAATTCCCTCGAGTGGAAATCGAACCCATAACTGGCGCGTTACAGTCACACGCTTGTGCTCCTGCGCCACGTCACTTCTGTAGGTTATTTTATATAAAATTTAATAATAAGCATCTAAGAGAAAAACTCAACAGTAATATTATGAAACAAGCTAGAACAGACGTTAACGAAGCATGCGGCAATCTGACACTTCCTGCAATTTGATAACTTGTATTTGAATGAAATAGCATAAACTAGAACGCATTTGAATAGAATGCAGCGTCGTTTTGTGACGACGACGACGATGTGCGATCGTTATAAGAGAAGAAATACTTAAAATTGCTTATGTTTTTTTTTATGTACTAGAGACTTTTTTGTTTTGCTCGCTTAAATTTATTTTTTTATTACGGCTAAAGTATAATGTTTTTTTAAGAAAAAAATATTCTGATACCCTTAAAAATATGTGTCCAAAGTTTCATAATATTCGGTTGAGTATGAATCGAACTCACAACATTCGCGATTACATTTACGCAGTGTAGTAGTGAGCCACAACTATAACGGTATACTAAATATTTTTAATTTCAGTGTGTTTGTCAATTTTTTTTTATTTAAACATAGGATTACTTTGTTAATTTTGGATTGTTTCCCACTTTTGATTTATCTTTTGATATATTCCGATTCTTTATTAAAAAGTTAATTAATATGAACACATTGATTTTATATTATTGCATTTGAAAGCCGTGACCACAAATAATTAACGTCGTACCATAGTAAACGATACAATCTTAAGTTCAGATTAAATGTAGAACTGACAAATAGTAAAGAGTTAATTAGAATGATAAATTATATAATTATTAAAAATTTATGAGTTAAGTCATGATACACACACTCACACACATTTTAAAATTTTTAATAACCAGTTGGAGTTTTAGTTACATGATAAGTTGTGTTATGTTGAAATTCATTCTTTTTTCTTGTACCGATTACTTAATGTTAACTAATTTTATGAAAGTTAACATTATTTATAAATTTTGGAATAGGAGAGTGAAATAGATGTAGAGATTAAATTTTCAAATGTAACTAAGAATTGGTGAGAGAAATAAAAAAAAAACATTAGAAATAAAAAAAATCTTTTTTCCGTATAGCAGGCCAGGCAGAGAAAACTTAGTGTAAAGACACTTTGCTTTTGGTCTAACTATCGAGACACCGTGTGTTAAATTAATCAAAGTCACACATTGTCTACAAAATTTTAGCACAATTTAAATATAATTTTAATTTCCTATATCTTTTTCCCGATATAATTTTTTGCTTTCTATCTTATTACATGCTCTAAGTTAAAATATTAAAGGCAACATATGCTAAAACGACGTCTTACGCAACACTAAAAAGGTTAACTTAGCATATTTAAAAGATACCGCCCACCCATCTAAGACAATGGCGTGTGTTGCCTACGTTTATGAGCATACGAAATCTAGCGTTATCACGATGATATGATCTGATGATTTATTAAAATAATAGTCGTGAGAAATTTAAAAGAATTTGAACTTGTTATACAAATACTTACCTATTTCCGTTATATGTATTAGCAAGCGTGTGACTGTACATGTAGGTTGACAGGTTCAATTTCCACTTGAGGAAATGAAATATTTAATTTGGAAACATTAAATATTTTTTATTATACATATATTTGTTCGCTTTGGTGCCGAGTCAAAGCGCAGTGTTGAGTTTCGCCACTCGACACGCAATGCTTCAAGAATTCTGTGAAGCAAAAAAAAGAAAATTTATTAACAGGATAAATTATGTTAATGGAATTAATATTTTGTTGTACTTAATCGTAATTTACTTACTAGTTTTTATATTAAATGTGCAGTAATTGCTGGTAAACAAATAAACAATATAAATGACGACAAAGCGCGGCGTTTAGATCCGCCACCCACTCGCGTAATATTCCAAATTCGGTCGGAAAACGGATAATAGATTGACTCTACATTAGGTTCTCTTTAGCAGAAGAAAATTAACATAACCTAAAATTGATGTATGTCAAATAAATTCGAAATTTGTTCGGTAGTTATTGTGGGATAAAGTGATAAACAGACATTTAAAACTTAATACTTATTTATCATGCTAATATGATAATTAATAACAAATAGTTAATAAGTTAGCTTCTTAACGATGTATTATATTCTCGTAGTCATTAATAACTTAGGCTAAAGAGGGCGTATCAAGATGTAATATAAAACATATTTTAATTTATGATAGATACCTGTTGATGATTTTTTTGTGTAATATTTGTGTTTTTCTACGTAGAACACAACTTGGGTACGTCAAATACGAAGTTAAAAATTCTGAATAGTTCGTATTAATAAAGCAGGATTTTTTTTTGTCCCAGAATATGACAGGACAGAGGGAGGAGGAGGGACAGAGTTTGAATCTATAACCGTCGCGTTTACGGTCATGTTTTGCTGCTGTGCCGTTACTAAAATTATTGATTGATTGAAGGCTAAAATTATTACAAGATTGAAACAATATTTTGATTATGAAGTCTTTTATAATATACAACCTTCTATATCACTGTTTCTGCTATATATACATGTATTAACATTGAAGAGCCTATTTACTTGGACATTTTAAAAATATAATATTTGGATAATGAGTAAAACAAATATTATTATTTTTAACTTCACATTGTATACCCCTAGCAAACTCGACAGAGGGAACCTGGGAATCTAGTATTAGAACATAGTTTTTTAATGGGAATCAAGACTTCCGCTCCTCACTTTTCGCCGAATTATGGATCCATTGCGTGTTGAAGTAAAATTATTCTTCTAATCAATATTATATTTAATTTAAAACACCGACTTTGTCATATATTATTGAAAGATAATCGCAAAACACTCATAATAACACTAAATGCGACATTTTCAAACGTACTGATAAATAAAGCAAAACGTATAGCACTTAAATACTTGGCGCGACGTGAGATGAGTGGGTCGAGTATCGTTTAAGCCTGGGAGAAGCGATCATTTGCTCAGTAATTATATTTTTTTTTCAGCTTCATTTCATTAGGTAGTAGAGTCGCGCCAAGTATGTTAAGACACTCCACTCTTTACTCTCTACCGAATTCTGGAGGCTTTACGTGTTGAACGGCGGAAATCAAGTCGCTCTTTGCATCAACATCAGAAATTATTAAATATCTCACTTCCTTGAATGGGAATCGAACCCACAACCTCGTCGTGCTCACAGTCACACGCTTATGGTAGCCACGACCACCATAATAGTTGTATATTATAACAATCTTTATAATCACAAGACAAATAATAAACTATTATGTACAAAAAGTTGTAAGTTTTGTTCGAAGCATCATCCCTATAATGGCTGTCAATTAACAACTGTAGCAACAGTAACTCTTATTAAAGAAACATGTATAGTACGATTTTTTTATACAGACTATCGACGTACAGTCAGACTAAACTGATATTTGTACAAAACAAGTTTTATAACAATAATTTTATGCGAAATTTATCCATATTTGGTGTCGCGTCTCTTCAATGAATTTTCAAAGAGAATTCATTTATAATTCCAAATATAATAAATTGTTATTTAGCGCTATAAGCATTCGCTGTTATTGGTTTTGAGAGGTTATATATTTTAAATTCAATAAATATGAAAAGTAAACATTTTTGTTTGTTTAACTGTAAATATACAATATATATTTTTTAAATCAATGAATAAATGAATAAATTTTATATTTGGGACGTGAATGTCATAAAGTCTCCTTTATTTTCAGATTATTGCGGGTTTGCCAAAAAAACTATCCTTGACTATATAAAAGAAGGTAAAAAAATATATATACAAATAATTAATGTAAACAATACACAGGCCAGTAGTGGCGCAGAGTCAGAAGCGTGTGACTGTAGACTCGAGGAAATGACGGACATGTATATAATACTGTTATTTCCTCGCTCTGATAACAAGGCGAAGCGCGGCGTTGAGTTCCGCCAATTGTTTCCAGAATTTGGAGGTAAATTAGGGAACGGAAGTGTCTTAACACTAGGTTCCCAGGTTCCCTCTGACTACCATGCTATATGTGTGATATAGCGTGAAGCTAAAAAAGACGAATCTATATGGCGACATACAAATTCACAGTCGCTTCCATTCTAAAATATCATTCAATGGCATACTTATATTCTTAGTTTCCATAGCCCACGCGCTCGTGGGCGTCGCTACCGACGTAGTTCCATAAAAACGAGAAACATTCAAAGAAATATAAAATTTTTCGCCTTTACAATAGCAACTATTTTGCTATGAATATATTTTTTGTTTTGTTAAATACGCTTTGCAGTAGGATATTTGTTTAACGGTGAAGATGTGGAGTATGTGGCTATGTGACATGTAGGTGGTAATTTATTGGAATATTACAATATGTTTTATTTTGATAGAATTTTTTTATTTAAACACTTAAGATTCTATTATACGCATAATTGAACACACATTACATTTAAAAGACAAATGTTGTTTTTCAGTTTGAATATTTGTGTGCGGTGTTAAATTCCGGGACAAAGAAGAAGATAGTTATTATAATTTTTCACACAGATTAGCGTGTTAAACAGATCTTATCAAAACTTATATAAAAAGGGGGAAAATACTAACATGATTTTTTGTCATAAATAAAATATTATAACATTTTCACATCGCTTTCAAAACTTGTTATAATTAAAATTCCATTGAATAATTGGTTCATGGTAATTAGTTCACAAAACTTCTAATGAAAAACGTATGCGTATTTAAAATACTATTATAGAGGCACAAGCGTGCTATAAACGAGACAGCTTATGTATTCGATGAACACTAGGAAATGACATATTTAATATTTCCATTTCTTCGCTCCGGTATTAAGGCAATGCGCGGCGTTGAATTCCTCCGGAAAGTAGAGAGCGGAGTGTCTTAACACTAGGCTCCCTCTGCCTATCTTGCTTCATGCGGGATACAGCGTTAAGCTTAAAAAAAATGTTATATACATATTTGCTTCATTCTGCCGGTCCCTCTACATTCAAACTGTACTCTGTACTCTATGAACTGAATGCTATTTTGTCGTTTCAAAAGAGCTTATGAAAGCCTACTTGAATAATACATATTGCAAGCTCTTTGGGATTTTAATTTAAAGCTTCGGCATATTATTCCCGTGTACGTATAATATATTTGAATTTCATAACGAACTGAACAGTTTAATTAATGGTGAAAAGAATATTAAATTTCTATCAAAAAGTTTAATAATATAAGCGCTTTTATTTGATTTGTAGCAGAAAATCATTGCGGCACATTAATACAGTATCTAAGCGTAAATACGATGGTTGTAAGTTCGATCTGCCCTTAGGCAAATGAATTTTTGTCATTTCTTTGGTCCTGCAAGACACAGCGCGCCGTTTATACTCAACATGACAACGCGACGACGGACCTTACTACTTTTGTAGTCCTTTATCTATGTTTATCACTAACATTCATTCATCAATATCATTAATACATCACTTAGATATTAAATCCTCGCAATTTATTCGGTTAAAGCTTAATATATAATGAGAACATTCTCTCTCTATGTTCTCCGCTAAATTTATAGTTTTATTATTGTTAAATAACTCTAACAACACTGTAAAGAAACATTGTATTTCCAATATGCATAATTTTTATTCACATAGGAAATACGATGTTCGATTGTTGATAATTGTACATAACAAATAATTAATTCAATTTATAAATTGTAAATAGTAATTATACATTTATTTTATATATTATATATATGTTACATATGAAAAAGTAATTCAATTAGTCCTAGTTTAAAATAATACATAAACTGTACCCGCTTTCGATAGGATAATTAACTTTAATATTGAAAGTGAAACGCATCGCTATTAGTTTCGTTCTAGTAATATGCAAGCCACTGTTGAAACACTATACAATATCAGAAATGTTATTGAAAACAGAAATTTACTCTATAAATAGTTATTATAACAGGAAATTTTCAATTTCATTGCAACGTTTACTTGCCCTTTTGCTGTGAACGCATACAATAAGGACGTTAAACGTTGTTAACAGTTAATCCATGCCATCGCTGCACTGTTAATAGGCTCGATTCCAATCTAGTTCATTAAAAATATAATTATTATATGAACTGAGTTTATATTTGTTTTGTACTTATCTTTTAAGATCGATAATTAAAAGATAAATATAGAGAGATAAATTTAACCGGAAATCGGAGTGCCTTAGCATTAGGTTCTCTGTCTCATCATTCTCATATAATATATGGGAGAAGGCGTGAATCTGAAGAAATATAAATTCAAATTCTTATGTTATGTAGTTCAATCAGACCAAAGTAGATATAGGGGACAAAAAATATAAATATGTAAGCTTACATCAACGATTGATCAAAAGAAACCACGGAGACAGAACAAGAAGTGCTTAGACAAAGCCAAGTTGAAACCTCTACATATGGTTACGTATCCGACATTGAAAACGAACAACATTAATTTTGATTTCACATCCAATTTTGGCATTGAAAGGTTGATCTTTTTGCTATATTTTCCAAGGTATCCGATAAACAAAGAGCTTCGTTAGCGGCCGGAGTCCTGGAATGGTCGGTATTAATGGAAAAAAGTATCGCCAATCAATCTGATGTCAACGACACATGGATGTGGGAATCCGGCTGGATACAGCATTGTCAGCTTTTTGCAGGACAATACCGCCGTTTTGTAGACGCACTTGGACTGTGCAGAAGGACATCGTGTATTTAAAGAATAGCCTATAATACTAACTCGTTTACGTTTAAATTTTTGCTTACTTATTTTTTAATTTTAATTATTGATGAGCATGCTGAATTATAATTGATCTGAACTGTATATCGAATAACTAAGTTTTTATTTTAGAAAATTATCAAATGGTTGCTTTGTGCTATAAATATTTTAAAATGGTATCTGATATTTAGGTAGCGTGACGGTTGGTTATCAGTATTTAAACAATAGTGTGATCAAATTACTTAGATAAGGACCTCTTGTTTAATAGGCGTAAATTCTCAAGCTACGCAGAACTTTTATTTCCAGCTTCACGCTGTGTCCCGCATATGGCAGGGGAGGCTGAGGAAGCATAATGTTAAGATACTCCAGTCTCCACTTTCTGCCGAATTTCCAGAATAGCATTGTTATTGTGCAAAATTGCATCATACAAATTGAACATGTATGTTTCAATGTAGAAAATAACAATTAATTCTTATGCATATTATGTATGTCGATATATTTTTATATTATAGTTTATAAATATTGGTTAAAAACTAATCTTTTGAAATTATAATAAAAAATAAATTGTAATTAACGACTTCATAAAAAATTATTTTGTTTCTTTGTTAATTTTATAAAAAATATTCATTATAAATGAAGAATTCATTTCTTTAAGACTTAAAATTGACAATAGCAATTTTAACTTTTGTATCTGATACAATTAGTCTGGTCTTAATTAGATTTGATTCATCTCTACTAATAATACTATTACTTTTATTACTTAGAAGACTAAATTTTGTTTTGCTAAATTGTGATTTTCTTTGCTCTTAACTCAAGTATACCTAATTATTATTGATACGTACATACGTACGTACGTACTCCTTTGAATCTCAATTGAAAAGCTTTTATCTTTACTCAAATGAGGAAATCTCAGTCTCTTTAAATCATAGTGTCTCATAATTAACACCACAGTCGTAGGTTCGATCCTCATTCTGAAGGAATTGAATTATTTTCTGTTTTTTTTTTATTTCTGTATTGATTTTTTTTTCACTTTTTCTCGAATATTTGAAGTATTTCGTAATGAGTGGCGAAATTCATCACCGATACCAGAATGAAGAAATGAAAATATTAAATATTTCGTCCCCCGATTGGGAATAGGACCTACAACAGTCACGTTTTCCGTTATACACTTGTGCTTCTGCACCACGACGGCCTCATTTTCCTGTTCTGGTATATAAAGGGTTGCATTGAGTTCAACACGCCATTTAAATTTTCTATTTATTTTCTTCTTTCGTTTCGACACCACAACTCAACGAACACATATTTTAGCCGGAAGTAACATTTTAACAGCTACATTTATCTCCTTGTATGGCCGTGGACGCTATAAAGTTTTCCCATACGCTATAAATAAAAGGCAATCAATGGGAACCCACGCGAATAGAATATTGTTCTAAGTGTAATCGTTTAAATGGTAATGACGCGACTTTCCCATAGGAGACCATAAAACTGTATACAACAATGGAGTGTTTTCTTAGTAAATTTCTTGGAAATAGGAAAATTGTTTTTATTTTTAAATGAGGTGATTTTTTGTACTAGATTAAATATTTAAACAGCGTATTATATTGTATAATAGAATCTTGTAATGAGGCTATTAACTGTTTTCAAAATATGCCAATTAAAAAAAAAAACCTAAAAAACGGTAAATTTTTCGTAAACCAAAAAAGATATTCTTACACATATTATTTTTACATTTTTATTTAATTTTTATTGACATTTTATTTTTTTGTTTTAATATTAATATTTATTCTATTTGTTAATTCTTTAAAGTATTCACATAATTGTGAACGACGCATAATTAACATTTAACTTGGCTCTCATTTTACATTTATGTTTTTGACGGGATTTATATTATTACGCGTCCGTCCTTCAAAAGTTTTGTTGCATATATGGTAATTTACTCACATGTTTGTGCCAACTGGAAAACTGAGAATTATTTACTTATTTTTAAGTTGTATATTCAAAATATTGTAAAAATCAATGCTACTGCGGCGTATTTCAATATTCCGAACGTTCTGGGTTCGATTCTGTACACATATAAATTATTCTCTATACGGAACCTTTTACGTTAAGGGTTTAATTCGACCTTGGCTCTCTAATTTAACATTGATTTCGACGCATAGAGGGCTATAATCCTGAAAGCCTGACGACAATAATTTTGACACCCTCGCTAATTGAATTGAGGGATTATATTAATAATTAATTTGATATCATAATCTAATTTAAGTGTATTTACTTAGATAACAATGTTTTTTTTAAATTCATTAAGGAGTGGTGTCCATTTTCTTATGGTAAATATAGTTTTAATATATATAACGTTAAGATTGTCAGTTTCTTTTAACTAGAATCAAATATAATAGAATAGCGGAAAGTAAGAAAGAAAAGTAAGTGAAAAGAAATGATGCATCTCTTCATATGTCTCCTTTTCGTTTACATAATAACTTGTTTGTTCAGTGGCGACATCTAACGCACCTTTAGCGTACTATGTAGGTATCTGTTTATGCGAAATCTCAACGTCATTTTCTTTTTATTATTCCAACTTCACGTTTCAACCCGCTATATGCAAGGCAAGAAAAATAAACCTATTGTTACACGTCTTTTTTCCTTCAAGCGTACGCTCGAATTGGAGACAGTTGCGTGATAATGCACTGAGCTTTGCCTACCGAAAGCCTTAACTTCGAGTGGAAATCGAATCCACAGTATTTGCGTTTTTAGTCAAACATTTAATTTTTCACCTCTCGTATGTAACGGGTACTATTCAATATTACATTTAGGGAACTGGCAAAACTATTCAATCCATCTCAACCGTGCATTATGAACGAATCTCATCAGCTCGGCTATGAAAATAAAACTGCATCTATTCGCGTTCGAGCAATATCCGGGGCCTTTGGAAATGTAACGGCACACTAAGAAGTTCAGTTCATATACCTAATAAAATATTAAACATTGAAATTTACTTTTAATCCAATGCGATATGAGTAGAAAAGAATAAAGTTTGAAGCTGTTGTTTTAAAATTAAAGTGTAATAAAATCAGATTCACGCTGTATCCCGCACACAGCAGGATAGGCAAAGGGAACCAGTGTTAAGACACTCCGTTCCCCATTTTCTGCCGAATTCCGGAGGCGTTGCGTGTTGAGTGGCAGAACTCAAACTCCGCGCTTAGCCTCGACACCAGAGCGAAGAAATGGAAATATAAATTTAAGT
>DWAO01002379.1:0-16150 GCA_018230605.1 Heliconius congener | reverse complement strand
GTTAAGTTACCCATCTAGTTCTGTATTATACCACCGAAATAAGGATGCAGCGTTTTAGTGACACTCGATTTATATTTTGAAGATTTGTTTAAAGAAACAAATATATATGTATGTAGAGTTTACCAAAAACATACCAAAGATAAAAAACTGAAGTATAGGTTAAGTTAACTGAAAATGAAAATATCTACATGTTTCTTTATTCATTGCTGATCATTATAATGCAATTAGGATTGGTGTGTAATTAATATATTTAAATAAATAAAAATAAAAAAGTCTTTTAGTTCCTAATTAACAACCCTTGTACAATTAAGAAAATATGTTTTTTTCTAAAATATGTTTTCTTATAATATGTATATAGGTATTATTACTAAAATCTTTTATTTTTTTATTTATTCATATATTTAATTTTAAGGTAAAGGCATTATCTAAAGTTTGCCACCTTTTCCGGTCCTGGGCCGTATGTATTCATTAACATACTTAATACACAAATAATTATATTGGCAATTATCTTTATTGCTAAAAAAGTTAATGTTGTTAAGAAACTTATATTGTTACGAGAACATAAATATTTGCTGTTTTAGTATCTAATGGCGGCAATAAGTAGTTTTGAGTGTAATGAAACTCCACGTTATAGGAAATTATGAATGCTTAAACTATCATAAAATTCACTTCGTTTCTATTTCTATAAAAATAAATGTAAATAATTGCTTCACATAAAAGTGATAATGTATAACACATTAAAATAAAGTAGCCTTCGCTGGTAATTTCCTAGGGGGAATAGGAAAGTATGGGTAATTACACACTGCCTACGCATGATTTTTTTTTCCTTTTGTATTAGATACGAATGCAACAGAATGAATAATAACAGTAGCAATTTAATGACAGATCACAGACTTAGTTTATATTTTTATTATCATTAAAGATTCAAAATTATTTATATATTAATTATATAACAAAAATCAGACAAACGTGATAAAAAAAAATGTGTAAAAAATATATTAATTGGAAGTATATTTCATATATTTAGGTAAGCGATATTAATATGAAATGGAAAATATAATCATTGAAAAATTATCTAAAGTAAAAACAGAAAGCGATACTGAATAAAAAATAGGCTAAAAGGATTGCGTTTAATTATGATGACTGGCTGGTCGTGCACCGAAAATGCGTTTTAAGCCTACATTATGATAATTACACTCTCACATAGTTACGAAAAGAAAAAAAAACGCATCCACTGTTTGTGATCTTCCGTTGTTACTAATGCCTTACAGTTGATAAAAAAATATTTGTCTGAAGTAAGCATTTGTTTTATTATTCTACAAATCAAAATAAAAAGGAAGTCAACGTGTTTCTTAGATTTTTAGAAAAACCGAAATTCACTGAAATTATATACTTGGCTTACGACACTTGTATAATTAAACGTTACGTATATTATAGTAACATAATATCTAAACACAAATCGAACCTACACTGCAATACAAATATCCATATCTTAAGACAACAAAGGAATATACAGAAAGTGGTCGACAATAGAGCGTCTAGTGTGACGACGCGGCGGGAGGTGTTTGTACGGTAATCACTCATAATAATACCAATTAAATATTTTTATTCCCATTCGTTCCTTTGTTACCTTGCTTTGTTAAATTCTTGTGAACGTCTTTTTATTCATACCTTCGTGTTTGGTTTCGCGTGAACTACCTAATTTACACTTTGGCCGATATTGAACCCTAATAAAGGCAATTACTTTTTTTCTTTTAAATGAAATACGTTTACGTCAACCGTTGTTAATTGTTGTAAATAATTTATACATTATTAAAAGATTATTAGTTATTTTGTTGTAATTCAATACATGTATGGAAATTAGATTTTTTTTTATTTTAGCTTCAAGTTGTATTCCGGATATAACAAGGTAGGCAGCGTTAAGACACTCTGTTTCTCCGTTTCCCACTTGCCGCCGCATTTTTGGGGCATTACGTTTTGAGTGGAACTCAACGCCGCTCTTTCTCTTAGTATCAGGGCAAAGAAATAAAAATAATAATAAATAGCAATTCATTCCCCCAGGGTGGATCGAACTGAAAACTTTTTTTTTCTCAACTGTGCAAAAGTATATTTTTTATTATTTTAATGTACCGATCATGTAGGTGGTACAACCTACTTTTGCATCACTTCGCTTACTCTAAGCTCTTCTTTGTTTATTTGGTATTACTAGATACCCTAAGTGGAATTACACTCGCAACCGTCGCGTAAAATAGAAAAAGACGTACTCTACTACCTTATCTATTTGTATCGCATTCATTTTGCATCTACATGTTTATATTGAGAGAGCGAAGGCGAAATGCTAATTCAATTGTGAAATATAATTAATTTTAAATCTGTCATATTGTACAGTCAACATAAAAAAAACCGTTGACTGATACACAATTTGCATGTAACGACATTATTTAAACAATCTGACATTTTTTATGTAGATCTTACGCATTACAGTCATTACTCACTGTACTCGTAGATTACTTTTATCGATAAAAGTGTAGTCGATACGTCAACTTGACAAGAACGAATAAATTATAATGGCATAACCTTAACATATTAAAGGAGGTTATAAAACAAAAATTACAGTAATTAGAAGTCGTATCATTAATCAATTTTTAATATCAAAAATATTATTCTCATGTATAAATGTGTTTACGTTTTAAATTGTGAAAAAGAGCACTATATCTATTTGTTGTCATTAATTGTACAAATTTAATATGAATGACAAATATCTCTGCTAAAATAAACCAAACTTTTTATTATAATAATATTATACAAATAGTAGATAAAGTAAGTAAGTAATTTTTTTTGCTAACTCCAAAAAATATATCAAAATAAACTTCAGAGCGAATGCGTTGGTAAAAATATATTTAAATAAATATTATATTAATAGTATTAAAAACAATTCCGATTACCTCGTTGAAGTAATTATCGTTGACATTGTGAGGTGCAGGGTGCGAGACCCCATGTTGTTGATAGTACGCACAGTTCATGTCAGCCCATAAATCCCTTACGTTAACATCACACGCGAATACGTATTCTAAGAAAAAAAAATCTTATTATATCGTAATAAGATTTTTTTCGTAAGGAAGAAAAATCGTAAAGTATCGTAACGAATTGATGCCGCGGCTGAATCTCGCCTACTAATTGCAGGGTTCAGTGGTTGACTGAGCGCGGCCACGGTCTTGCTCGTACACTCTCTGTTTCACTCGTACGTTGCGCTGTCCGTGTGTTTGTTTACGCGCGGGGCGGGTCGCGCAGGGCGGTTAGGGCGGACTCACGCAAAACTAATATAAAACGAAAACGCATTTATTCATGTAACAGAGTTTTGAATAGATATTATTTATTAATGTCCAACTGGTAAAACTTTTAAATGAAAAAATGCAAATAATCAAATAGAAAATTATACAACTTAGAACTCTAAGATTAATATTATTATAATGCCTAAATATAGATAAAAATATGTGAATAAAGAAATACATCGTAATGAATAAAGAAATATTGATTATTTTTGTAGATATCACTATTTAAAAGCCCAGCTGTTCTTTTTGTAGAAATCTAAAGAAAGAGATTTCACGAAAGTAATATTTTTTCACCTCTCAAATGTAATAAATGTTTCCGGTTTGTAATAAAGTATATATGAATCGTTACCCCAACGCCATTATAAAAATTGGTTCATTTTTTACGCACCCAATCTGTGTGGGGCGGATACGCCTCATATGACAGGATGCACTTTCCTCATTTTGATATCACGCGAATCTAGTCATAAGATACGTTACCAGATTTTCGTTCTTCTGAACCAGCGTATGCACTTATAGTATATAGTATTATTATATAACGGAATTTTTTTTAATAAATACTATATTTTTTTAATAAATACTATATACTATATACTTATAGTATATAGTATTTATTAAAAAAAATCTCCTTATCAATGTCATTAACTGATTTAACTCATTTTATTATCTTATCCACCAAAAAAAATCGTGTTTCGTGCTTGTTTATTTATTTTGTAAACTTTAAAAATCAATAAATTTATCTAGATATCACGCAATTTTTTTATTTATACAATTTATTATTTACAGTGAATTTTATTTCTGAATAGCTTTATTGTGAATGTTATGTTTTGTATACCTACTTAATATGACTTGAATTTTCATATTCATTAACTAAACAAAGTTTTCAATTATTTCTACAACAATGCTTAGATGTCGTCGCGATAGACCATTTTGTGTAGAATATAGAATAACATGTGCAAATAACAGTGATTAGAAGGCGCGGGGCGCGGCGCGTGTACGTAATTATTATAATATGCGCGAGCGCAGGCGTCGCCCTGTACTCTTCACATGCACAATTCCTATTATTGTCATTACAGCTTAAGTTCAAAGTACTAGAAAAGTATTTTCCGTTATATAATAAGGTAGTACCTCTTGAATTTATATTTTCAATGCACTCATACGTAGATAGTAGATAACCAGAATACCAGATACATATTATATGCTTATAAACATAATTCTACATCTTGCAACCCATCAAAGGCAAATTTCTCATACGTACCTAACAACGCATATATTTAAAATATATAATTAATTTATGTTAGATACAAGAAAGAAAATCTTACGAAATAGTTATTGCTTTAAAATATTTTTGTAGAGTAAACAACAAGAGAGCACGCGCTGCGCGCACGCATCTGCAGTGCCGCCCTCGTCCCGCCCATCACCAGGGACTGTAGGTTTCAAATAACATTCACAATGAACTTAGTATATTGCCATTGTAACGTATTGTACTACCGTATCATTAAATCATACAAAGTGCTGTATAATTATTACATATTTTTATTTAAGCTTAAAAATTATTTTACATACCTATTTATATGGCACAATAGTCTTAAATATATTCACAAAACATTTGATTAGGACTAAATACCTACAGGAATTTAATAAATGGAAAGTATTACAACTGAAACCCGACTACTGAAACATGCTGTAAAAAGTACGAAACAAGAAAATAGTCTCCGCTGAAATTATTTTATACAAACTATTAAAATTGACTGACTGAAATATAAATAAACAACTTACGTACACGTACTTTTAACGTATTTTTATGTGTCATACTGATGAAGAGAGGTTCAAAGGATAGAGTGATCGTAAGTTTTTAATAATTTGTACATAATGATTTCAGCGGAGACTATTTTCTTGTTTTGTAGTTTTTAGACCGTGTTTTAGTAGTCGGATTTTAGTTTTTAAACTTTATTTTTATGTAACTTATCTTGGAGCTATGTGAATTCGTGTTATTTGTCCAATTGTGATACCTAACTAAGTTAGAAGTGATTTTGTAAATGCTTGCAATTTATCAGGTGATTGCAAGCAAAGCCGTGTTGTCAATTTAACGTGACGTCATGTAGCCTATAACCAGCGGATGATCTAGAGTTTAGAGTTTAGAAGTTATAAGGGAACAGATGAACATTCATACCCGCATACATACGTACATACACACATACATGCATACAAGTCAAAATCATAACCCTCTTTGTCGCTTCGCCGTAGTCGGGTAAAAAAATGTATCTTTGTATTATAAATATTCCTAATCTTTGTTTGTTATTTTACAATTTTAATTTTAATTTTTCAAATTTTTATACCTAAATACTTCATGCAGGTACTGGATTAAATTATAATGCCATGAAATATTTCACACTATGATAATATATAAAATAAAATATATTTACCTAAAATACAAAACTTTTTTTTGGCAAACCTACCTATTAATAACTTAAAGTAAAAATTTATATCAGATGTAACAGTCGATTTTATCCAACCAAGGATAATCTCATGTCATCTTCCCATAATATTGTCAGAATTGCATTCAAAACACGTGTGATTTCTCCTTTTTGACACGCACATTGTAATACGTAGTCCGCTTAGCCCCATTCAGTAGTTGGACTATTCAATAGTTCTATAGGGGACATTTGACGACCGTTTCCTATGCAAAATTCCGCTTAATCCCGGAATAAAGGTGTATATTGAGAATGCTTCCGTACAGCGAGCTGTAAATGCAAGTTGACACAATGAGTTCGCGATGTGATGTTCATTTGACGATGACGGAGAGACGTCAGTACGCACTTAGGTAAACAATGTTTACTGACATAATAGGATTATCAGGCCTCTTTGAAATATTTGCTGATATTAAATGTGATACTTGAGATTTATTTTTGTAACAACCAACAAGAACTGTGTTTAATTACTGATGAGTGATTATTTAAATTTTTATTATTATTTTTCTTGTTTTTATATTGGTATCAACTCAAAAACATAGCATATTTGGTTTGTTTTTAATATATAGAAATGTTAAACGTACAAATCTCCATTCTTTCAAAGATTTTTTCAGTGTTAATATTCTATGAACAGGAAAAAACATAGAATCGGGAACGTAACATATAAGTTATTGGCAATACTATTCTTAGCAAGTTGTTAGGAAATAAATTCTTACTAATTAGTACAATTTTGTTACAATCCATAATTTATCGATTTTGAATTCATTATACTGTAACAAGAGTAAGTGCAAAAACCACATGACTTTTTGTATCTATTAAATTTACAAAGTTGAATACGACGAAATAATTTTGTTAGAAACCTTACCTACTATATAAGAAATAATTGAACATTTATGAAATTGAGACATTCAAACAAACGGTCCAAGTGAGATAATCTCAGAACACGAGTAGTGCATGATACGATAGCCAACATATGAGTTTCGACGAGATGCGCCAAACAAAATAAACTGGCGTGTCCGTGTAGTAACAGTGTTACCACTCTGTAACAATAACTACATAATAGTCGAGAGCTTTTATGAGCTTTTGTGAGCTTGTTGAATCTCCTACTTGAGTTTTTTTTTTGTCATGAATGCTGCCGTGCAATGTGCAGAGTTTTACGAGTCTGGACGTTTTATTGAATACTTCCTTGACTCTGGGGGCAGTATATTAAGTTGGAGGAACAAGTCACTCTGTGTGTCAAGCCAAAAATTAAATTATTTATGTACGTAAGTTATATGTATTTATTATTATATTAAAATGGCTGCAGGATTCGGCTGAATCTGGTTCCCTTTGCTTACCCTGCTGTGTGCGGGATACAGTTAATAATAGCCAATTATTACCTTTTTGTTGAGATTCACATTTATTTTTCATACAGATATACCTAGTAAGTACTAGCAAATACACGGATATTCGATCATAATTTTATTTTTATCTTTAAAATAGAAATACATAAAATAATATAATTATAGAAAATTTAAAATTAAATGTTAATGCATACTTGAATATTTTGCTTGAAACGTATATATTTCTCAATACAGTATTTTATTTTCATTTAAGCCACTACGGTTAAGATTCTTTTTGTACAATATTTTAGATTAAAAGGAAAGATGGCTGAATAAGGTGAAGGGGTAGAGGGGATGCTTGATAGCCGTTATAAATCAAGATGCTATCTGCATGTAATGCCTTCGCCGATACTAAAGGGTAAGTCGTCGTCTTTTTGTAAAAAATCAGTTGAAATTTAATTTGTAATATTAAAATCTCAGAAATAGCACATAAACAAAAACGTACAATATAAGAAAATATAACTATAAGATAAATATCGTAATCTTTTTTATGTTTTCGACTTCGTTTTATCACATAAGTTATAGATAGGTTAAAGGTGTATATACGTATTAAATATTTATAAATATTTATATTTTTTGGATAGTTAATTATTAACTTGTAGAGAAATTAATCTTCAAGAGGTCAAAATCGGTTTGCATAATTCTCATATTTCCATTTCTAAGATATAAATTTTAAATAATGCCATTGTAAAAGCAATAATCAAAAGCCACAAATTATAATTACAGACTACAATGTATAGTTCCAAAGCCATTCATTAAAATTCAACTAAAGATGAAAACAACAGAGATCTGGAAGAATCACAAATCAAACGCAACTCGACGATTGCCAGAGGCGCCATAAATCAGACGCGCGCTTAGACCTCTTAGCTTTTCTAGATAGAGATTTATCCCGTAATAACATGTTGCTTTTCACTAAATCAACTGCCGAATTATCCGGTAGAAGCAATGATTAATAGTGTAGCTGCTGGAGTAATGATGGGACGAGCAACAAGCTCACCTAGCGTTGAACGTCTACTAAGTACAAGGAGGTCCTACTCGATAGGCTTCTATAGCTAATTTCCACATGTATGAAACAATATATAAAGAACAGTCTGGTAATTAAGATATTTTTGTAGTTAATTAATGTATTTTTAAGTATAAACTTCACAAATACATAGAACTTGAAAAAATAAAAAAAAAACTACACGAACATATCTCCATTTAAAGCTAAGGTCCAAGCCTAGAAAATATCTAGATATGGCAATGCCTATGATATAATATTTATTAAGTACACAAATGAGCATAAGGTACCTATTCCTAAATATAACTAAAACGATCTTTAACTAAAATGAATACCTAAATATTAAAAAAATAGTATTAACCTTGACGAAATTGCATTTCATCTAGCTATTTAACTGACCTACGACTCAATTTAATTAAACGTTATCTTTGATTAAAGTGCAGGTGATAATTCATAAAAAGAAACCAAGAACTGTAGTGCACCTAGGAAGTCTTTATTAAGATTGCGACCGCAAAGAGGCGGGTCTACGAACTTGTACGAGAATTTGAATAATCGCATTACAACCGAACATTATTGAACATTCAAATAATTTCAAGTGATCAATATGAAACTAAAGGTTCTGTTATACAAAGATAATTTATTATTTACATTATCATAAACAATTATTCCATCTTTATTGTCTAGAATGTAATTAAACGTCAGTAATTAATTAAAGGCATTATTAAACTATTAATTTTGCAGGTTTCGCAATTAAAATATAAAATAGCAATTTGTAAGTAAATTTTTAAATATCTAAATATTTTAAAAATAGAAACAGTAACCTACAAACGAAGATTGAAGATTCTGCACATACCAGAGTTTGCATACATCTCGCGGTTGATCGGCCATATTTCAACAGTAATGATAGCGAGTGAGCGTGATAATAATTGTTATTACTATGATCCACATCTGCTATTATTTTATAATTGAGGGCTTTTGGGTGAAACCCTGCAATTATAAGGAGAGCCTCGAGCTACACCAAGCAACATGCAACGAACAAGTTTTTGCTCCGTCCAGCCGCGTCGTTGCCCCAAATTAGTCTTCATAAGTTAATGTACACATTTCAACCTTACACTATTGTAATATAATAAAATTATATTACATATGTATATTAAAAAAAAAATGTTTTTAATTAAGAATTAAAAATAATTAAATTGACACGTACGTTTTATGAACATGATTATTTTAAAATGATTATTAAGTATCTATCGCGATCACGTTTTATTCATATCTTTTTTCACATTGCACAGTTAATAATATGAAGAAATATATTTTAATTTAATATAAAACAATCTTTATACATCCACTTTATCATGTAACTTTTATTTATTATCTGCAAAGCCAATACATACATTCTGATCATTTGATTAGTCCCTACATTAATCGAGTGAAAATCTATACGTAGCAATCTCACGGCTTGCCTGGAGAATTCATTATTTATTATGAATATTAGTCAATTTTTATTTAGTCAAAAAGCGGGGGGCCGGCGGCGGGGCGGGCTGCCTGCAATTAACTGAGGCTACCCTGTAATTATGGACAGTAAATTTCTGGACGCGTTCTGACCGCTATGCGTGTATTGTTCTAACTGGAGAGCCTATATAGATTAGTGTGTTGTGATCCATTTTTATCTACTTAATTTGTACTCTTATGATAATAATTGATATTATATTGTCATCGATATTAGATAATAATATATTGATTAGTGATATCATCACTATGTTCTTTCAGAAATATCAGGAATCTAAGGACCTCAGAGGACCTACTCTCTTTTAAGGTCCCTCTGATATTCACATATAAAAGTACATTCAGTTAGATTGTTTAAAAATAAACTTTCATGAACTATTATGATGGTAAATAACAATAGTAACTCGCTTCAAAACTACACATGATTTCTTGGATTTGTTTTTAAATATTAATGAGTAAAATAATTTCAAAACGACGGTTTATTAGTCGGTAAAGTTTCAGCTGGAATAGGGACGAGGCGATAAAAAGAGAAGTTAATTACATATTGGCTTTATCTCCACAAACATCTTGATGTAGTTTTTATGAGCCACACAAAGACCTTCTCTCTTATTACTTTGAAAATAGTGTTCATAATAAAACTAAAAAATCGTGCTAACGTCCATTACGTCTATTATGTATAATTGAATTTTATTTAAGAACAATTCACAGCGACTTATTTTAATAGTTTCATTAAAAACCGAGAGAAATTCAACGCGAGCCTTGAAAACATTAGAAATACGAGTTAAATACTTTGATGAGTTTTTGAGATTAGTTATAATAAAACTTAAAAAAAAAAGTTACATCGTAAATATGTAAATGATGTATTTTTTCTCTAGTATCGTTGTAATGTCAAATTGAATATATATTTCTTTTGATTTACATAATATTACATGATATCCATAACAAGGTATAAAGGTTCGAACGATCTCTGACCCTCGTTCATTCACAATCAGAATGATGTCGTGACAAGTAACGCTTGTCGTTGTCGTGTTCAGTCGTGATTTCGAGACACAATGGAATTCCCGCCATGACTCGCCAGAATGTCGACCATTCATACTCCTTGCACTATATAGAAGTGCCGTTCGTCCAGCTCAACACCGATAAGCGTGCGTTGAAATTTGAATAATAACTTCATGTTTTTGAAAATTTATTTCTTTTTCCTCTACTTTTAGCAACATAGATCAAGTAATGCCATTTTCTAATACTTCTTTTTTATTTAATTTTAAATGAAATCATAACAGGCCAATCGTGGCACAAGAGCACAAGAATTTAACTGTAAACGCGACAGGTGTGCGTTCGGTTTCCACTGGAGGTAATAAAATATTTAATATTTTTATTTTTTTAAGCTTTAGCATCGAGGCAAACCACGATTTTGATTTAATCGATAAACGCCATTGAATTCGAAATGCTGCCAGAATTGGGGAAAGTGGGTCTTAAGATTAGGTTACTAGGTTCCCAGGTTACCTCTGCCTATCCTACTGTAAGCGAGATACGGTGTGAAACTAAAATTATAATAGTAGGTAAAACAAATATAAACTGGTTGATACGTACATTTACTTTTAAAGAGCATATTTAAATAAACTAATAGAAACTTTGTATAGAAATTACTTGCAGAGTTCTTATTGAACACCAATAAAAATTATATTAAATTTTTCAGCTTCACGCTATATCCCGCACATAGCAGGGTAGGCAGAAGGAACCAGGTTTCCGCCGAATTTTGGCCAATTTTGGCCGCTCTTTCTTCGCCAGAGCGAAGAAATTGAAATAAATATTTCATTTCCTCGAGTGGAGATCGAACCCACGCACTGCCGCGTTAC
This sequence comes from Heliconius congener, assembly GCA_018230605.1. NCBI lineage: Eukaryota > Metazoa > Arthropoda > Insecta > Lepidoptera > Nymphalidae > Heliconius > Heliconius congener. The sequence continues at coordinate 4,609 of DWAO01002379.1, read as the reverse complement.
AGTCAAACCCTTGTGCCCCTGGGCCACGACGGCCTTTTAGTTTAAGTTTTTATTTAACTATATATTCTTTAGTCAACTATAATAAACTTAAATTGATCATTAATGTGGTTGAGCGAATAAAAATAAGATAATTTATATAAAGTATCATGATAGTGTCTATAACAAATTAATTTACCAAAGTCCGTAGAAAAAAGAATGACAGTCAGGGCCGCAAATAGCGACTCGCGACCCTCAATTTGCATACAATGAACGTGCGTGGGCGCATTCTCGAGTGCCTTCAGATTAAAAAAGTTTACTTTCATAATGTAGGTACATATATATAACCTTTTGGACATATGTAAAATAGTTAAGAATAACTCCAAATTCTTATTAGTCGTCTAATATGTTTTATTTATAAGAGTGATTTTACGATTTTTTGTGAATTATTTTTTAAATTTATATAGCATTGGTAAATCGTGGACTTACTGAAATAGTAACGGTTCGATTGTGCGTTGAAGTCTCATTGGTAAATATATTTATATGAAAAATTATTCTAGTTCCTCTGAAAAATAAACTGACCTAGTTCTTTAGCCATAAATAGAGCATAAATTTTTACTTTTTTTTATAAACTAAAAAAAATGTAGGTACTTTTACAGCAATATATTCTTAACCTTTCCTTGGATAAAATAAACGTAAATGACGGTACGATCTACTTAATCATTATCTTAGTATATTTAATCAGCATATATTAAATTTATATAACGTCAGTAGGTAGATACATGGACATATGTATGTATGACGTCGTCACCTAATATTAATATAGAGATAGTTTGATATTAGAATTAGTCCAGCGTACCTATGTAATACCATCCTTTATGATGTAAAATGATGTCTGCGTAGATTTTAAGATGCTAAATAAAAAAATCCGTAAAAACGGTAAAAATCCCGTTGTCGTACGAACTTTGAGAAATCCTCTCTTAGTGCTTTTCCTCATTTATCTGCATGTCAAATTTCCACTCTACCCTTTCAGTTTTATCCACCACCTCCACCAACCATCCAGTAGTTTCGTCTGTGCTTTGTCTGTAAATCAATCACTTAATAAAAAAAAGTTTCATTCTTATACAGGTATATAGATAACAAGACATTATGATATGTGTGAAGTGACAAAACTCAATACTAATTGGTATCACTCATATTAATTAATCCTTATGGAGACCACTCATGGCGCAGAAGCACAAAGTGAGACTGTAAACGCGGCTGGACGTGGATTTGATGCCAAGTCAAGAAAATTATTTTTTCTTTAATTTATATTTCGTTTCTCTAGTATCGAGGCAAATCGTGGCGTTGAGTTACGTCACTTAATATGCAAAGTTTCCAGGATTCGACGGAAAGTGGGGAACGGTGTGTCCTAACACCAGGTGCCCTCTGCGTACCCTGCTACGTACGGGATACAGCGTGAAGCAATTTTTCTTATCCTTATAGTGTCAGTCAAAGTGGTCATAGCCAAACCCACTGCAAATGCTCAAAACGACTAGAAAACTTATTATTTTATCAAATTATTCCATTTAGCTTATACATTCGCGGAATATAATACAACAAAATCTACAACAGCACTCACAAGCTGAAATACTTGTAGGCGTGATCAGTATGGCATGTTTATTTCAATCGGTAATTTTTCAGCGTATGTACCGCAATGCAGTCGCCACGAGATTTATCGCATCGTCTCACCCTCGTACAGTGGAGCCGAATCAAGCCGTGATTAATGGACTGATCTATTTGTTGCCCCATCGACTGTTACGAAACTCTAGTCTATAGTGAAATGTCTTCCGATAGATGTTTGTTAAATTATAAAGTGAAAATTAGAGTTTAATCTCGTCAGTCAATAAAATTCGAGAAATTCGAGCTCGTATAGTCGTATATATGATTAATTTTGTCAAAGTTGCAGTTGAGAAAAAATCCGAAAAGTGAAAATTTATAGGTGTTCCATAGAAAAAAAAAACCATTACAAACTTATATTTGTAGTTCATTGCATACAAAATGACTGCATATGCCCGCAAGGTCACGTTTGTTAACTTTTATAACATACCTGTACTTTTCGTTGACCTACAATCCTGAAATTGGATGCCTCGCTGGGCAAGTCCAACTCGCATTTACCGGTTTTTTTAGTTATAAAACTGAACATAGAGTTTTGAATTGTAACTAAAAACAGAAGCTTTATCGCGTGGTAGAGTGGAAATAAGTAAGAGTTGTGTATGCTATATTACAAATTCTAAGTGCCCCGAATTCACTGGCACCGTAGGTTTACATCGAAACAGTTAATATGATGTAATATAGTATATACCTAACCTGAATATGTGCTATCCAACATACGAAGAATTCTTCAATTCGAATCAGTAAGACCTGAGTTTAACGCGTTTAATCAACTCTTTAGCTTTATAATATTAGTATAGATATGTTATTTCTTTTTTATAATTTTCACACTGTATAGAAGGGTACGAAGAGGGAGTCCAGTGTCAATGCCGCTGCCTACTTTCCGTCAAATTATGGAGGTATTGCGTGTTGAGTTGCGGAATTCAACCTACCGCTTTTGCTTCAACACTAAAGCGCAATGAAAATAATAAATATTTCATTTCCTCGGGTGGGAATCGAACCCAAAACCTGTCGTTTTTACAGTCATACATTTTGAACCTGCACCACAACTTGTCTCGTTATTATTATAAACTTATTTTGTATGACTATTGTATTATAAACTAAATTTACATATGTATACATGCATGCCTCATCTAAAATTTAAAGAACTCACTCTTCTACAGCACATATTCTCGAAAAACTTTAAAATAAACATAGTCAGCTATATTAGTGTACTAAGTCAACAGTATTTAGCTAAATATTCAAGGGGTGGCCATAATTTCCCATAACACTCGAGCTCCCATGCCGGGGGTACGACAGCGCACTGACCGCATTACGAGCGCGACAACGCAGGGTGAACCCCCGGGGACCATTTATCAAATGATCATTTGATTTTCTTGTGTTTGATCACTGAGCACATTAGAATTTGCAACAGCATCGTTTCACTAAACAGAGATACGTAACTGTAATTTTTATTTATTTTTTATTTTTAGCGATCTATTGACTTATTTCTTAAAAAAAAGGTTTCGTTAATATCGTTTTACATACGTAAGATGTTTTGATGTTCGACTTCTATAAGAAGGAGTTGCAAATTTTTTTTCTTTAGCACAAATTGATTAGATCGTGGCGTTGAACATCCACTACGTAATACCTCTGAAATTAAATATCTTAATGCAACCCTGGCAGCACCACTAAATATAGTGTTTGCATAAAAAAAACAAATAAAAATAAAAAAATTGTCAAAAAATAACTTTTGTCACTAATCCACGTTCGTCTCCGCACCCTCTCCCTCTACAAGGATACCTCTTATAAAATACGATCTGTTTTGATTGTGGCCTGGGGCACAAATCAATTAGGTCCCTCGAGCCCCCCCGCAGCGAAGCGCCCGCGACATCCGAACCAGTGGCGCATTTTATGACACGTTGCTCAACGACTCGCCTGATTAACATTCACAAACTTTATTAGGACCAATTCACGCAGATCTTTTATTGTAGTACGTATGGTATTGATTAGTTCGTTTATTATACTGATCAATCGTAAGGCAATAAAATAACCGACCACCAAGATACGCAATATGTGTCTAGTTTAGATAATTGGTTCAAACGAGGTTTTTGTGTTTTTTGTATCTTTAATTAATAAATAATTACTTGGAAATCAAAAAATTTTTTTTATTGTGTATTGTTGGTATCATGTTTCCAGTGAGGAGAAACAATATGTAATATTTTTCTTATTTTTTTGAGCTGTTAATAGAAACAAGCTATTAAATCATTTGAGTACATCGATTGTCAGTTTACATTGACTATCAGTTTCCAATTAATCTTTGTTTTAATATAAAATCTAATAGAAAATAATGACGTAATAGAGGCCGCCGGCGACAGGGTCGTTTCCCACGCCGCTACGGATAATTTTAAGTCGTTTTTTTTACAACAAAATAAATTAAGTTTCGGTAATCAGGCGCCGCTCGATTTCTGACCCGCTCCTTCGCAATATTTCTAAAACGCTATTACAAATACATTTATATTACAGCCACAAAAAATCTTTCGAGCAATTTTCGCCACATAATGAGGCCATTACGGAGAATTTTGGTTTACCAACATAATAACACCGCCTTTTATTCGGGCGATCCTGTCTGCAAGGACTCACTTCGAAGGGACAATATTTCTGAGTTGATGAGATTTTAGTGTGCTAAAATTTTAAAACTAAATTGCCGTCATTATATATTTAACGACGCGGATTAAATCTACTTTAATCGAATAAGTCAGTGACCTGAAGATACGACGAATGATTATATTTTAATGAAGTTTTATATATCATTATAGCGTTTTGCTGCTCATTACCATATTGAAACGATAATTCAAAATAATAAAGAAAGGCTCAGGATTATAGTACATCAGGAATATACTGAAAGAAAAAAAAATGTTTGTGGCTAAATTTGTAGTAGGTAGTTAGTATAGGTAGGTAGGTAGTATAGGTAGGTAGGTAGTATAGGTAGGTAGGTAGT